>CABHPQ010175566.1:2802-61401 GCA_902168405.1 Peromyscus aztecus
CTGCCTGTCTATACAGACCTCCAGGTTTTCTATGGTTGGTATTGAGATTAAAGGCGTGTATCTCCATGCTGGTGGTGTCCTTGAACACACAGAGATCTGCCTGTCATGTGATCAGGATTAAGGGCGTGTGCTACCACTGCCAGACTTCTGGTATGGCTTGCTATTAGCTCTGACCCCCAGATAACTTAATTTATTAACATACAAATAAAATCACATTTCAGCACAAATAAAATATCACCATAATCCTCTAGCCTCTCTGGCTCATTCTGATTTCTTTACTGCCAGATTCCCTGAGAATTGAGGGAAGGGAATTGATAGAGACCTCCAATTTAGACTCTTTCTACACATTATACCTGGCTGTGTAACTTTTCTTTTTAATCTAATAAATTTATTTTCTTGGAGAGTCTATTCCTGCTTAAGAATCATGTCAGCTGAGCCAAAGGCCTGGAAGTGTTGGTGTTTCATTCAATAGACTCTTAAATAACACTGTATTTGAACTCACATGAGTTGATATTGTCTAAAATTATAGACATGTAAATCTCACGTTTCTCATGTTTTATAATGTACAAGTTTTAAATTTCAGTTTGTTATCTTCTGGATATGATTCATAATAATTTGTAGAAATTTAAATATATATATTACATAATAATAATAGTAATAATAATAATATATTGTTGATAATCTCAAAAAGGAAGATCCAATGGGCTAAAGGAATTTATAGTTTATTATTTACAACATTTAGAAGACAGTGAAATCTGAATTTTATATTTATTAATATTTATGATTTTTTACACTTTCCATAAAAGACTGTATCATTAGCCAGAGATTTTATTTTTGGTTCAATTTTAACTGGAACAGTGTTTAACAACAATAACAAAAAGACTGTGAAGAAATTATGAAGTGATTGAATGTTTTTATTTTTAAAATACAAAGAATTTTAATGATTTTTAAGCAAGCTTGAAATGAAAATTGGAGAGGTCACTAATGATATAAAAAGAGCCCTTAAGCTGATGAATATGTATGCAGCATAATGATCTACCCCTATAAGTCTGTATCTTGACCCTAAAACACAAATTCAGCCAGCTGTTATTCACTTTGAAGAGGAAAAAATATGGAAATTCTAATTACTGGCTTGAAATTTAAACATCTTGGAAGTTGTCATTTCTTTCTTCAAACATAGACATGTCTGAAGAAAGTGAAAAATCAATGATTTCTTTTTATATCTATTGTAGAGTTAAACAAATACAAATTACTGCCAAAAAGAGATGGATACCCAGATTTATTTTAACAAAATGTGTTAAAATTCTAGTGCTGGAGGCAGGATTGAAATGATCACCTAAACTGAGAATCATGTATTGATGGAGGCCGGTGTACATGTTAATTTATTCCAGACCAAAATTTGTAAATTATTTATTTATCCATTCATTCTACAAAGATACATATGAGAGAGATCTGCAAGGTTGTAATGTTGTGATATTGTGTTCCCCAATATATCATGCACCCTAATAAATTTATCTGGGGTCAGAGAACAGAACAGCCACTAGACAGATGTAGAGGCCAAAAAAATGGTGGCACTCACACCTTTAATCCTGGCATTCTGGAGGCAGAGATCCATCTGGATCTCTGTATGTTCAAAGCCACACTGGAAACAGTCATGCATGGTAACAAGAGCCTTTAATCCCAGGAAGTGATGGCAGGAAGCAGAAAGGTATATAAGGCATGAAAACCAGGAACTAGAGCCTGGTTAAGCTTTTAGGCTGTTGAGCAGCAGTTCAGCTGAGATTCATTTGGATGAGGACTGAAGGGCTTCCAGTCTGAGGAAACAGGATCAGTTGAGGAATTGGCAAGGTGAGGTGACTGTAGCTTATTTTGCTTCCAGCATTCACCCCAATACCTGGCTCCAGGTTTGTTTTTTATTAATAAGACCTTTTAAGATTCGTGATATATTGTATATTCATTTTTTTCTTCAGAGTCATTGGAGTTTCAAATGTTGAAGATAAAGATAAATGAATAAAGTAAGATTATTTTTAGAAAAGTCCTTTGTGAATGTGGGTAAGGCCAGAGGGAAAAATATTTTCAAATATTTGCAACATATTCTGTTCTCTGTAACTTTTATGTTTCCACACACATACCAACAAAATAAAACTTAATACAAAATATAGAAATAAACAAAACCTATTTTGTCAAAGCTTAATAAATTTGAGGTAGGAAAATGGCCACTTCAAGTCCATCTGGCATTCTGGCCTCTCATAAACAGCAGGGACTTGCGAAGATGCTAGGGACCTCTTCTGAAATTCAAAGCATGCAGAGAAACACACTCACAGAGACATAATCTGAGCTTATCAAATGTTTCCCACTGGCCTACACCTTATCAACACAGGGCAGGTGTTTATATTATGCTGGATTACAACAAAGGGTATGGGAAGATCCAGGTCCTGTTTCAAAAGATAATAGAACAACTAAATGAGAACAAGAGACAAGAGTGTGACCTCTAACACCAAAATCTATAAACTTTAGCAAACATTAAATAGTCTCTCCTCTGCTTCATGAATATAAATTCAATAGCTAATGCCTCTTTACCTTAATGCTTTACACATGACGTATCATCACTATTGTTTTGTGTTTCTTTCCTTCTTTCTGTCTTTTGTATGAAATTGTATAAGGATTTCTGAAGGCCAACGTATATCCACACACATGCAGTGAAGTAATGGACTGTGGATTTAAAGCAGCTCTCATTAATATGTGATAGGCGCCTGCAGAAGTTAAAGAAACACACAGAACTATGTGTAATGTAAGCGTGAATAAGAATTCTGAAACAGTGACTTTTAATTAGTGTTAGAAATCAGAGATACTGGGAAGGGATATCCATGGCTGGCTCACTAATATGGTATGTATCATTGAGGGGAAAAATAACCGATGTGATAAAAGTTTGTCAGGAGACATAAAAGAGCCAGAAGACTCTAAGAAAACATCTAAGAACTGTAACACTAATAAAACAATGTGTTTTATGTGCAAAGGGAATATCAGAGCAGAGGAAAAAAATGAGAATACTTAATGTAATCATGGTTAAGAATTTTCTAAAATTAATGCCACCAAAATTCTGCAGATCTCAGAAAACAAACAAAATATCTGGGGCTGAATTAAAAGAAAAGTTAGTAACTGTCAAACTGCACAAACCATTGACAAAATGTCACATATGAGTCAGAGACACAGAAAACGAACACACACACTCAGAGGGCTGGGACAGATTTGTGCTGAGCTTATTTCCATGCAGGGATCTTTGTAGTAAGATTGCTACAGTGTTGAGAGTAAAAGAAAAGCAGGATGAACACCCCAACCTAAATTCCTATGTTCATAAGAGTTATGCCATCAACGGTGGACATAAATAAACACTTTTACAGAACAGACAAAAACTGACTTTCTTTGTCAGTGGATGTATCATCATAATGTATGCAAACAATGCCTTCATTGAAAAATGAAATATTTTAGGGCAGAAGGTTGACTCTACACAAAGAGTCACAGAGGAGAAATTAAGAAAACTGATAGTTTATAACTCTTTTCAATTTACTTAATAGATAGTTAGTTCCCAAATTAATGGTAATAATCAAACAATACATATTATACATTTATAATAATGTTTTCATTGTAGAGTGCAGTACATAAATACATACATATTGACATATTATTTCAGGTTTTAGATAAATAAATTGAGTGACAGCAATGCCGCATGAAATGGGAAGTTTGAAGTAGACATGCTCTGTTGTAGGGCAGAGGAGTTCATTTCAAAGAAATAACAGCTAATTAATATCTATTCTAAATGACTCTGGAGCTCTCAAAATTTGGATTGTATAAATGGCAACAGACTCACAATTGAGAAAAAGGAACACAGAAGGCTTCTGTGGAAAATCCCCGCAAAAAAAAGTAACAACCAAGACGGAAAGTCATCAAAGAGAACTCTGAAAAATTCTGACAAGGATGCTGAAGTGTAGCTCTCCACAACTGATGGTTCCTAGTGGGGGTGAAAATGGAGAAAGACTCAGTTTTTTTGGAAGGGGCTAGCCACCAGGAGTTTGACCATGCTCTAGGGAGTACATGGACAACAGAAATTGGAAATTGTTTTCCGGGGGAAGTCATAAGGGTGAGGGGACACATTTGGGAGGACTGGGAAGTAAGAGTGATTGAGGTACATGATGCGAAATTTTCAAGTAACCAATAATCAATATAAATATTATATTGAGGAAAAGCTGCTGGGGGATGTCTTTCTGTGTGCTGTGAATGTGTGTTGCTCTGATTTGGTTGATAAATAAAACACTGATTGGCCAGTAGCCAGGTATGAAGTATAGTATAGGTGGGAGAAGCAGAGAGGAAAATTCTGGGAAGAGGAAGGCTGAGTCAGGAGTTGTGACTAGACACAGAGGAATCAAGACGTGAAGACAGAACTGAGAAAATACACCAAGCCGTGTGGCTAAACATAAATAAGAATTATGGGTTAGTTTAAATGTAAGAACTAGTCAGTGGTAGGCCTGAGCTAATGGCTGAGGAGTTTTAAGTAATATAAGCCTCTGCATGTTTACTAGGGTCTGAGCAGCTGCGGACCATGGGGCCATGGGAGCCAGGCAGGACCAGAAAAACTTCAGCTACAAAAATCAATAAAAGATAAAAGATAACCTGGTCTCCTATTCTCAAAAAAAAAAAAAAACTGACTTATGTAAATGAGATGCTTCTTCCACACTAAAAACTTTCTCTTCTGGATGAAGAAGGGGCCTCAAAAGGCTAAGGAAGTAAATAAAACTCACAAATTTTAGGAACTTAAGCAAAACTTACAAAACAAAACAAGGCTCTAGAATCTTCTGAAGCTTAAAGGATTCATAAAGCTGTCCACAACGATATACAAGTAGTAGAAATGGGTGAGAAGCACAGAATCTCCAGATATATGAGCTGACAGCAAGCCGTACATGGTGTTCTAGACATGAAGGCCCATGCTTGCAATACCTCATTTATGCATATGTAAGTAATTCTAGTAAACTCACTGTTTCACTGAGCTAAACTATGATAGAGACATTCCCATGGCCTGTTATTGGGTCCCCTTCTGGATGAATAGACATTCATTAACCTTCCCAGGCAATCGAACAGCAAAGCTAAACTTTTGTGTTACTGAACTAACTTATAATTTGAAATATATATGTATATATACATATATATGTATATATACACACACATATATATATATGAAAAGTTCATGTATAAGAAAAATAGAATATACTCTCATAGTCAATTAGTTCTTCAGCATGAAGGACTTCGTTACACATTATGTTGTAAAGAGACTCTGCAATATTGATTCCTTAAAAGATACCTAATAGCATCATTTCATCTTCTGTGATGAACAAATGTAAATATTTGATGGTGCCAAGAAACTTTGCCTATTTTCCAATAGAAATGGTTTGCTGTTCCTTTATTATTACTGCTGCAGTTTCATATGTGAATTATGTATTTCAAAGATTTCAAAGGATCCATGTGAACAAGACAGAGAATACTAGTCCCTCTTTTCCCTGGTAAATTATTGGCTGATGAGCTCATCCTTGTATTATGCAGACTATATAATGATGACATAACAATTCAGATTTTTATTTTAGTTTACAATTTTTTTATAGGACAACTACTGAACTTTATAATGGTGCATTATTATCTGGAGTGCATATTTGAAATTTATATTTTTTCCCTGTGAATACAGTCTCTTGTGTTATCAATTTCTGTCCTTGTATCATAGGAGATATAGTACTTTAGATTACTGGGTAAAGGCCTAATTTGGAAGAGTGACAGAAATCATGTTTAAAGGGAAAATTACCAATAAACTTCTTCACATTTTTATTAAAGAAGATAACCAATAAAGTGAATGAAAATAATTTTTTCAGGGTTGGGGATTTAGCTCAGTGGTAGAGCGCTTGCCTAGCAAGCGCAAGGCCCTGGGTTCAGTCCTCAGCTCTGAGAATTTTTTTTCTTTTAAAATGTTTATTTTTATTATCTTGTGTGTGTATGTATGTCATACTTTGGTAGGTGTCTATAACATGAATTGCTAAATGGTCTTTTAATAAAAAAAAAAGAAAAAAAAAACAGAACCAGATATTGAGGTGAAAGCTGAAAGCTCAGAGACACAGAACAAGCCACAGCCACCACCTCTTACCTCACCAACTCCTCAGCCTGAAAGAACTCACCCAATAGGCTTCTAGCTGAATTAGCTTCCTCAGCCAAAAAGGCTTCTGTCTCCTCACGCCTTATATGCCTTTCCCTGCCCAGCCATTAAAGGCGTGTGTGCTTCCCAAGTACTGGGATTAAAAGTATGTGCCACCACTGCCTGACTCTGTTTGTCTCCTAGACTGAATCTATCTCATGTAGTCCAGGGTAGCTTTGAACTCATAGACATGCAGACTGATCTCTGCCTCCCAAGTGCTAGGATTAAAGGTGTGTACCACCACTGCCTGGCATCTATGTTTAATCTAGTGACTTGTTCTGTTCTCTGATATTCAGGCAATTTTTTTTTTAGGTTACACAACATATCACCATGGTTATCCACAGAAACTTGGAAAATATCTCAGACTCCCTGGAGTTACAGATGGCTGTGAGCTACCTGATATGTGTTCTGGGTACCAGACTTTGGTCCTCAGGGAGAGTAGCAACTCCTCTTAAATTCTGAGCCATTTTCAGCCACATGAAAGTACTTTTGAATGGTCACTGAATGCCTGGTGCAGTGATAAAAATGGAGTCCATAATTAAGAGTCTGTACAAGTTTTCTGGATGACTGAAGCATTAATGACAAAGGAGATGGGGAATAACCCAGGACTTTCACAACTTCTCACAACTTTGTCATAGCTGATTTGGTAGGTAGGTATTGTGGCTTTTACCATATCTTGAACAGCACTTCAAAGCATGTAAGTTCCTATTTTCTGTACTTTTTGTTGCAAGAGGTGTTGAACATATCTTTTTGTGTTTTAACTAATTATCTTGTAAATAGTTGGTTGTTGGATGTTCTTACTATGAGGGCTTCTATCTATTTTTATGCTAATCTTATCTAAATTCTATTTTTATATACTGGATTCTATTTATATACATCCATAAATATTGTTTTATGCATTTATATTTCAATTAATATGGGAACATGCAGCAAAATGTTGAGTTGTAAACTAGAAGTATAATAACACTAACTTTATTATTTTTAGGATATAATTGCCTGGCTGTGGAGGGATCCATGTAACTTCTTCAGGGAACATGCCGGAGAATAGCATGAGTGGTTCTCCTTGAGTCAAGAACCCTGGAGACTCTGACCCACTTGGCAAGAACCTGTGAACAGTATGCTGCATTATTCTGGGCATGACCCGAGGAGTATGTGTGCTATGTGCTCTCCTTGCTATCACTAGGCTAGCTGTACTGTTTGCCTGAATGAGTCACAGTGGGTCATGAAGTTTAATATTATTTGCATATTAGTATAGCTGTTCTGGAAATAATGATTTGAACAATAAGAGCTTTAAAGAAAAGCTATTAAATAGGTGGTATCATGAGTTAATAGGAACATTCAAAAAACAAGGAATGAAGCAGAATTATAGAAAACTACAGTTCCCTAATTTCTAATAACTGTGCCAATACCACAAGTAGTTAAGGGAGATAGACTTAAGGACAAGAGACAAGCAATGTCCACTATTCAGAGTAAGTTTCCAGGTTGTGTTGCCTATAGGATAAATAGAAAAACCTGGAATGCCCTCAGAGAAGAGCGGGTACTACAAACCATAGAACGGATTGATCTAGGTCTGGCTGGTGAGTTGACTGTGAGAACCCAGACCCTACCAGATGTAAACAGTAATCACAAGAGACAAAGCTGTCTCTCATTTTGCGTGATGCTGTAATCTTACGTGCTGCCAGCTGAGCACACTGTTCTAGCTGTAGGTGTGTCTAGTTAGAAAAGTTCCTTTGTAGCTTGCAAAACTGCTTATTCTTCAGATGGTATAGATATAGATCAAAAAGGTAATGGCTACCTGTCAAAGAGTTGGAGATGGAGGGGAATGAGGCAAGGAAAAAAAAACTAGTAATTATTGAAACTATTTTTCAGAAATTTAAGAAGTAAAAGCTGGTTGTAAAACTGTTCATGCCAACCACTGAAACTATATAAACAAAGATGGCTCAAGCAATCTATGGCCACTTGTTTGAACAACAACAGTTGGTTACAGTTTCTTCGTGGTGCTGACTCCACACATCCATCCTTAGTCAATGAACATATCTGGCACAAGGCCTCCAGCAAGCCTGGAGAGATACCACAATAGTTAAGAGCACTCCTTGCTCATGCAAAGGCCCTGATACCAATTTTCAGCACATAGTGGATCACACCCATCCATAACTTCAACAACAGCACAATAAAGCAAGATAAACTTACCTACTGTAACTATCAGCACTTATAAGCTAACCCAGTAGCAACCAGTTTAATATAAGACAAGCAAAACATTAGAAATAGACAAAAATTATGGTATAAAAGCTATAAACTAATAAAATAATTATATTAATGCTGTAAGATTAATGACAATACAGTGAATGTACAAAATTATTTTTGTCCCAATACAAGTAACAAGTCAATGCAAACTAAAAATTGAGAAACTTTACAATTGATAAATAAACTAGAATTACATTTGTATGTTAATAAAATGTTAATAAAGTGTTTTCATCCTCTAAAACTGAACATCAAAATCATATGTATGTAAATTATCTATAAATGTGCAAAATACATAAGTAGATGAAAGTAACTTTATTGTAAATTATAGTACTGAGTTATCTAAATTTTTTTATTTATTTTCAAGTTAAATTATTCAACCACACAAAGTTCTAGCTATGTCTGCTTGTCAAACTTTATAACCACATCAACAGTTTCTAGAAAAATCAATCTTGAAATTTCATTTCAATATTAAACCAACCATTTAGTACCTAAAATTGATTGACATAAATACAAGGAAGTACAATTAGATCCAAGGTAGCAGAAAAAGAATCTGGAATCAAAATCCCAATAATAAAGTCATTTATTTTATGAAACAAATGAGTATTTACTCTAGTATAGAAAAGGATGAGCTTCAGATATTATTGTATATTCATATTTAGAAAAATATAATTCTTTAGATCCTAACAATATCCCATCAATAACAGGTGAATTACACAATGAATATCTCGTCTTTTATCCTTATTTCTGATCTATCTGTTGTGCTTCAAGCCATTTTTCTTATACTTTGCTGCATGTAAGAAGTGGATCACATAATTTAACTGTGTGTAAATGAAATACTTACTTCACATCTATTCTAACAAACACTCTTTTACTCTATGTTCAATATTCTCAAATTTCTCATTTCTCACCTGTTTATAACAGCTCCATGTCAGCTCCATCAATGTCTCCTACCTGGACTAATGAAATGATTTCTAAGCCTATTGTCTAACCTAGCCTTATTCTTCAACAGCTATCCTCTCAATGCAGCCACTGTGTTGATCAATTGAGTTTGCCACACAATAAGTCAGATTGTGTTGTCTCTGTTAAAGGGTGGATAACAATCTTACTCACTCCCCTGCTTGAGATACTTTTAACAATTCTCTTCTCACACCACTGTCTCCTTAATCTTTTTATGGATGCTCCTCTTTGACTGCTTGGCTTCTTCAGTGGCCTGAGAACATGAGGCATGTTTCTGTTTCCAAAGCTTTGTTTCTCCTCCTTGAAATGCTCTTTCATTGGTTTCTCCATGGCTCACTTCTGCACCTCTCTCAAGTCTTGTGAACTTTTTCAAATCTTGTTATACAAGGAGTATCTTCTTCCTCAACACCTAAAACTGCAAACCCTTCCCAAACCCACAATTCCTTTTCCCACAGGTTACATTCTGCGGCAATAAATTAGTTTCTGTTTTCTATCTGACACTTTCACTGTGTGTGAGCTCTGTTGGAAGGAAAAATTCTGTTTCTGTTTTGCACTTATTTATTCATAACACCTAAGAAGGTGTTTGATATGAAACAGAATATCTCCAGCCAACATTAAATGATGTGTAACATTTTCTACTCAAGCGAACATGATTCAACACCTCTGGAGTTTCAATCTCTTACTGATGTACAGGTATCAGTGATTAAAACTCCACACCAAACCAGTATTAAGACATGCAGGGTTTTCAGATTAGTAAGTATGGAGAGCTAATTTGCTGTGCTTTCTAATGAGGACAAAACCTGAAATAGTAATTCCTATTAAAACTTCGCAAAAATCACTGAAATTAAAGGGACTGATTTTCCAAACACCATTAATTAAAAAGGGACAGAGTTATGAACTGGATCTAAAGCTTATATTTATTTTATTATGTATTTGAAAAAATATTGATGTTACATAAACATATGGTGGAACAACACTCTCTTCTTTTTTACTCACATTGCCTGTATATAATAATATAGTAATCACCAGTAGAAATTTTTAATATTTCCTTATGAAATGAGGACACGCTGTCTAGAGAAAAGAGTCAAATATACTAGAACATTTAACTGGCATGTAAAAAAAGTATCAGTTATTCTTTTCTTCTTTCCCCCTTTTAGTTATTGTTAAATAAATGAATTGTGTATGAAGAATTCAAATGATTGGGGTTGCAAATTAGTGCATCTCTCATCCCTCATCAGAGAACCTCCACTTTATAATCAAGAGCTTTAACAGGAAGCCCACAACTGGTTGACAGGTAGGGACTGAGAGACTGGAGAGTGCTTAGCCCTAGATGGGGCATTTATATATCACACTCTGAATCTCAAGTTTCAGGATTTTATAAATAAATAAATACACACACACACACACACACACACACACACACACACACACACATATATCTATACATATATATATATATATATATATATATATATATATATATATATATGTCTGTAAACTTTCATGTATACCTGCTATCCCTTTCAAAACCAGAAATAGACGTTGGATCTCCCTAGATCTGAAGGTATGGAAGATTTGTAAGTATCTTGTGATTAGTGGGAATTGAGCCATGGCTCTTGAAGAATGATCTGTGCTCTTAAATCACTGAGCCATAGTTCCAGCCTAGGCTCATGGATCTTTGTGGAAAATTGAGCAGAAAGCCTGTCAGATACAGAGCAGTGAGTGACTATCTTAGTTTCCATTCTATTGCTAAGAGACACCGTGTCCAAGGCAATTTATAAATGAATGTATTTAATGGGAAGAGGGCTTCCTTAAGTTTCAGAGGGTTAGCCTGTAACACAAATCTTAAAAGGTCTTATTCATAAAAACAAACCCAGACCCAGGTATTGGGTGAACACTGAAAGATCAGAGATACAGAACCAGCCTGAGCTAACCTCACCTCGCCAATTCCTCAGTTGATCTTATTTCCTTAAACTGCAAGCCTCTGTGTCCTCATCCAAATGGATCTCAGCTGAACTGCTGCTCAAAAGCCTAAAAGCTTAACAGACTCTGGTTCATGGTCCTCACACCTTATATATCTCTCTGCTTCCTGCCATCACTTCCTAGGATTAAAGGTGTGTGTCACCATGCCTGGCTGTTTCCAGTGTGGCTTTGAACTCACAGAGATCCGGGTTGATCTCTGCCTCCAGAATGCTAGGATTAAAGGTGTGTGTGCCACCATTTTCTGGCCTCTATGTCTATCTAGCAGCTGTTCTGTTCTCTGACCCCCAGACTAGTTTATTGATATGCACAATTCATGTCCATTGTGTCAGGGAACATGGTAGGAGGAGGCAGGAATGGCAATAGAGTGGTAGCTGAAGGCTTCAATCATGGTAGTATGCAATCAGGAGGGCTCTGCATGGGCTTTTGAAATTCAAATCCTATCCTTCAGTGACACATCTCCACCAAAAAGGCCACACCCCCCATTTTCCTAAATAGTTCACCAACTGGAACCAAATATTCAAAATACGAGTCTATGGAGGCTGATGCTGATCCAAACCACCACAATGATTACAGCAAGCCAGTGTTTTCTGGACAGAACAGGACCATTGAGCATATGAACTTGCAGTATTTGTGACAGCCTGTACAACATCTGTGCAAACGCAAGCCTGACAGCATGGAGGTGGTCATGAAATCTTACACATAGCTAAAGAGCTATTGGCAGTTGATCCCTCCTGGAAGAAGGGGAGTCAACTTTCCTCAAGGAGCAACACTTTTGACACAGTGGATCTCATCTTACCTAATGTGGTGACCCTTTAATACATACCTCATTGCTGCTTCATAGCTGTAATTTTGCTACTGTTGTAAATTCTAGTGTAAATAACTGTGATTTTCAATGGTCTTAAGTGACCCCTGTTACAGGACCATTTGATCTCAAGGAGATCTTGACCTACAGATTGAGAACCACTGGGGAGGTTATCCATGACCTAGTAAAAGGCTGTGCATTCATGCACATTGTGACAGTACTAAGTGAACTCTATTAGTTTTGTAATAATCCATGTGAAATTGGGAGAAAATAGTGATGGAGGAAGTAGGGGAGAAATTGAAGGGCATGTATGAATTATATAAAATTCTCAAATAATAAAAAAAAACAGGATTTAAAAGATTGGTGGAGAGGGAGACAAAACAATAAAACGTTTGTTTGGATTTTTAAAATGCATTTGATATCTTCTATTTTTAATTGTTTGCATAATATCTTGAGCACAAAACCCCAACACACAAATCTTCACAGACCTAAAAAGAACAATACTCAATTTTATATGGAAAAACTGAAAACCGAGGATAGCTAAAAGAATCCTGTACAATAAAACGACCTCTGGAGACATCATGATCCCTGACTTCAAGCTCTACTATAGAGCTACAGTAATAAAAACAGCTTGGTACTGGCATAAAAACCGACATGTGGACCAATGGAATGGAATTGAAGATCCTGACATTAATCTGCACAGGTATGAACACCCAATATTTGACAAAGAAGCCAAAATTTTACAATGGAAAAAAGAAAGCATCTTCAACAAATGGTGCTGGCATAACTGGATGTCAACATGTAGAAGACTGCAAATAGATCCTTATCTGTTGCCATGCACAAAAGTTAAGTCCAAGTGGATCAAAGACCTCAACATAAATCCAGTTACTCTGAACCTGATAGAAGAGAAAGTAGGAAGTTGTCTTGAACGCATTGGCAACGGACATCACTTCCTAAATATAATACCAGTAGCACAGACACTGAGAGAAACAATTAATCAATGGGCCCTCTTGAAACTGAGAAGCTTTTGTAGAGAAGAGGACACGGTCAACAAGACAAAGCAACAGCCTACAGAATGAGAAAAGATCTTCACCAACCCCACATCTGACAGAGGGCTGATATACAGAATATATAAAGAACTCAAGAAATTAGACATCAAAATGCCCAACAGTCCAATTAAGAAATGGGTTATAGAGCTAAACAGAGAATTCTCAACAGAGGAAGCTCAAATGGCTGAAAGACATTTAAGGAATTGCTCAATATCCCTAATCATCAGGGAAATGCAAATCAAAACAACTCTGAGATACCACCTTACATCTGTCAGAATGGCTAAGATCAAAAACACTGAAGACAGCTTATGCTGGAGAGGATGTGGAGAAAGGGGAACACTCCTACACTGTTGGTGGGAATGCAATCTTGTACAGCCTGTTTGGGAATCACTATGGCAGTTTCTCAGAAAATTGGGAATCAATCTCCCTCAAGACCCAGCTATACCACACTTTGGCATATACCCAAGGAATGCTCAATCATACCAAAAGGGCACATGTTCAGCTATGTTCACAGCAGCATTGTTT
Source organism: Peromyscus aztecus (assembly GCA_902168405.1). NCBI lineage: Eukaryota > Metazoa > Chordata > Mammalia > Rodentia > Cricetidae > Peromyscus > Peromyscus aztecus. The sequence goes on from CABHPQ010175566.1 coordinate 16,592, forward strand.
GTAATAGCCAGAACCTGGAAACAACCCAGATGCCCTTCAACTGAAGAATGGATAAAGAAAATGTGGTACATACACACAACGGAGTACTACTCAGCAGAGAAAAACAATGACACCATGAGGTTCGCAGGTAAATGGATGGAACTAGAAAATATCATCCTGAGTGAGGTAACCCACACTCATAAAGACAAACATGGTATGTACTCATTCATAATTGGATACTAGATTTAAAGCAAAGTATAACCAGACTGCAACCCACAGCTCCAGGAAGGCTAGCTAGTAAGGAGGACCCTAGGAAGGGCACATGGATCACCCAGCGATGGAGAAATGATGAGATATGCATGAGCAAACTAGGGGTGAGAGGGGGTAATGGAGGGTAAGAGTTGGGGGAAAGAGAGCTTAGGGTAGCGCGAGAATCTACCTGGAACAGGAACAGAATGGAGAACAAGGAAAGAGATACCATGATAAATGAAGACAGCATGGGAATAGGAAGAAGCAGATTGCTTTTGAAGTCCCCAGGAACTAGGACTCCACCATAGACTACTGGCAAAGGTTGAGAGGGTGCCTGAGCTGACCTACTCTGGTGATTGGATGGCTGAATACCCTAACTGTAATCATAGAACCCTCATCCAGTGACTGATGGAAGCAGATACAGAAATCCACGACCGGGTCCCAGGAAGAGCTCCAGGAGTCCAGTTGACGAGAGAGAAGAGGGATTCTATCAGCAAGAGATATTGAGACAATGATTGGAAAAAGTACAGAGACAACTAACCAAACTAGTGGCAGCAAATGAACTGTGGACCAATAGCTGAGGGGCACCCATGAAACTGGATCAGGCCCTCTGGATAAGTGAGACAGTTGTTTAGCTTGAATTGTTTGAGAGGGGCAAGCAGTGGGATCAGGACCTGTCCCTAGTGCATGAGCTGGCCTTTTGGAACCTAGTGCCTATGATGAGACTCTTTGTACAGCCTTGACTCAAGGAGGAGGGGCTTAGACCTGCTTCAACTGAATGTGCCAGGCTTTGCTTACTCCCAATGGAAGATCTTGCCTTGAAGGAGGTGGGAATGAGGGGTGGCTTGGGAGGGGCTGGGGGGTAGGAGGAGAGAGGAGGGAGGACAGGGGAATCTGTGACTGATATGTAGGATGAATGGAAAATTTCTTAATTAATAAATAAATAAATGTAAGAATTGATTTCTTATTAAAACATCAATGAAAGGCGATTATAATTTCAGCAATTTATTGGTAAAATTTCTCCCTCTCTGTCTCTCTCTGTCTCTCTCTGTCTCTCTCTGTCTCTCTGTCTCTCTCTCTCTCTCTCTCTCTCACACACACACACACACACACACACACACACACACACACACACACAGTCTCTGCTTCTTGCTTCTAATTCCTGAATTACTGGAAATATATATCTTCTCAATTTTTAAGTGTCAGGAAACTTAAAGAGTGTTGGGTCTTGGTTCACACTTATTATATTGTGAATTAACAAATTGGCAATGTCCTGGGAGCAGATCTCCTTCATTGTTCAGGTTGTTTTCAACATGCATTTACTCTTACTGTGCATAGCTCACATGTTTCCGAAGTGAAGGCATTACTTGTATTTTAAATCTGTTACATTCCATAAAGCTGTGCTATTCAAATGCAATTTCCTTTCTGTTGTTGATTATACTTTCTTTTGAATGGCTTTTCTATGATGAGGTTCACATACTGAAGTGATTTTATTTTGCTGAGCACTTGCATGAAAAAGCCCATGAAACACTGTTGTTAATTGGATAACTCTGGTGCCTCCCTGACTGAAAATGCTCCTAGGTGCCTTTCATGTATCTTGTTGTTGCAGTCATCACTCTAGCTGCTATTTTTACTACTGCCAATATGATGCCCTTCACATTTATTCTTTTCAAAAGAAGACCAAGAGTTGACTGAAAATAACTGATAGCAAATAAAGAGTTTCATGCAGGCATATAATAATGTTTATATAGATTGTATCTATATATCACATTTTTAATTTCAGAGAATGATCCAGATTTCTCTCATGGACAATGAATGTTGCTCTTCATGTTTAATTGGCAAGTGAAAATGTGTTATTCATCAGATATTCTGAAAGTGCTGATTGTATGATCTGTTAGCTTCCTGACCCAGTTTACAGGCATCATTGAATTGTAACCTCAGGCCATGGAGTCAAGGTTTTGGTTTTTTTTTCTTTTGATAACTATTTGTTAACATCTCACTCTACATAGCTGCTTCCATCACACCATCATAAATGTGCCTTTAGGTCACACTTGCTGCACTTGCAGTCCTGTGAATTTTTGCGGTGAAGTGGTTTTTTAGGAACTAACTGTATGTGTTTTATGTAGTTTTCTAATGCTGTGTTAAAACACCATGATCAAAAGCAACTTGAAAAAGAAGAGTTTGTTTTACCTATAGCTTATGGTCCATCCTGAATAAGCTGGGACAGGAACGCAAGGCAGGAATCAAAGCAAGAACTAAAGCAGAACCAAAGGAGTAACACTACTAATTGAATGGCCACATATGGCTTGGTTAGCATGCTTATTCTAAAAAGCTCAAGACTACCTGCTTTGAGATATTACTATCCTCCAAGGGTTGGGCATATCCACATCAATCATCAGTCAAGAAAACGTCTCACAAGACTTGCCTAAATGCAATCTCATGGAGGCATTTCTCAATTGAGATATCTTCTATACTAATTAGAACAATTAACCTCTTGACAAACCAATACATCACTATTAAATAATAACTTTTCTATTATTTTTTTAATCCGCAAGCCTCATGTTAGTATCAAATATAAAATAGTATAGCTTTTTTGATTTAGTAATATAATTATATCATTTACTTTTCCATTTTCTTGTTCTAAACACTCCCATACACTATTCTCTGCTTTTCTTGAAATTTATGATCTCTTTTTTCACTCTCATTGAATTTATATTCATAACTTTGAAAATCCCACAGTCTTTAAAAATTTAACATTTGAACAGTCTATTGTAGACTAATTTCTAAACAGTCTTATTAAATAAGAAACACAGAGACAAATTCAGCAGTGAAAGTCATAGAGATCAGAGTAATAGTGATAGCTACCAAATTAACCTTAGCTCACCACACCACCACTGTAGGTTCCCAAGAGAACTGAACCAGCTTTTTCCTGTCTAACCTGTGCCTGTATTGCCTTGTTGTTCTGCCTTCTCATTGGCTCTTAGCCCAGCCACCTCACTTCCTTGTCACTGTCTGTCTGTACAGACCTCCAGGTCTCTATGGTTGGTACTGGGATTAAAGGCCTGTGTCACCACGCTTGGCTGTGTCCTTGAACACACAGAAACTTTGCCTGCCATGTGATCGGGGTTAAGGGCATGTGCTACCACTGCCTGACTTCTGTTTATGGCTGGCTATGACCTCTGATCTCTAGGCAAACTTTGTTTATTAACACAAAAATAAAATATCATCACAGAGAAACTATAATCAGGAAATATTGTATGAGAAACGAATCTATTTTAAATAAAGGAAAAAATAAAATCAAGCAATGTTACTAGAGCAAATTCTTTCAAAGGAACATCATTAAACTTCACATAAATAACAAAAGTATAAAAAAAAGTGAAAACATGAAGGGATCAATTTTCCAAAAGCTGATAGTTTTGAAATATTCTCAGTAATAGCCCTGAAGCCCAGGTCAATCGGATAATCAAATCAAGTTGCCATTCACATAATATTTATGGAACTCATGAAGTTTAATTTTGTATGAATTTTAGCTCACAAAATGTTTAGAAAACAAAAATCACCATCTTGACTGGCATTAATTAAAATTGTTGTCTGGTAGTCTCTAAAGAAAGATCAAAAATTGAATAGACTAACAATGTCCCTAAATTAATTGCCTGTCGTGATGGATGTGCAGGGCCAAACATGCAATGACATCTACTGCTGTGCCTAAATTGTCAAGTTTTAGCGATTGTAGTATTAAATAACATGTAAATTATCAATCCTGTATCAACAAAGCTTGTAACGATGCCGGTAAGCCACGAGCCATGTGGCAAGGTATAGATTTATAGAAATGGATTGATATAAGATATAAGGACAGTTAGCAAGAAGCCTGCCACGACCATACAGTTTGTAAGCAGTATAAGTCTCTGTGTTTACTTGGTTGGGTCTGAGCGGCTGTGGGACTGGCAGGTGAAAGAGATTTATCCTGACCGTGGGCCAGGCAGGAAAACTCTAGCTACATCATCCCGATTATTTCTTTTGTGATTATGACATGGTTTCCACTCTCATTCTTAAACTAGAATTTTTCCTTTCTGTTTTCCTTCAGGAACTTTCTGTAGTTGATATTCTTCAATGTTTATTCTTCAGTTCATAGTTGCCTTATAAGATGCTTGGAACTTTCCGAGCTGGCTGAGTTTCTTGAAGCTTTCTCATTCGCACATTTACTCATTTTACACATAGGTGTGTTCCTCATCTTTTGAGGAATGGTTTATAGACTTTAAAATCGTATCACTGAAAAAAATTGGAGAAATTTTCTTTTCTGCAACTGTTTAACTCTATGTCTCCTCCCATTTATACATGCCATGTATACTTTTTGATTTTATTTTCATGGTTGCTAAAGTGATTCCAAAGCTAACATTCACCCATCTATGCCCATTTTCCAGGACTGCAATCCTTCAAATACAGCACATGAGCATTAGAAGATGATAATTCCCTGTTAATTGCTCTGTGCTCTAGAACATGGTAGTTGACCTTTTCATCTATCTGGAGACAATAATCGCTCAATATAGTCTAAACTGTTTTTTTCATATACTTTATTAATTAGATAATTAAAATATTTAATATTATCCACACTATCATTAATTCCAACTTTATACATAACTGAAGCTTCAAACTTGTCATTTTTCCTGACAGAGAAGTTCTGTTTCCATCCTTATGGGGCAATTCCACATATAATGCATTTCTCATGCCCCAAAGACATATTATTTATCATTTTGTTACAGAAGTCCTTTTTGCTTTATAGAATTGTTGTGGTTTTTCTCTTCTCTTTTAGCATTATTTAAAAATTTCATCCTGATTATTTCTTTTGTGATTATGACATGATTTCCACTCTCATTCTTATACTAGAATTTTTCCTTTCTGTTTTCCTTCAAGAACTTTCTGTAGTTGGTATTCTTCAGCTTGCAAATGCCTACATGATATTTGTTATTTGTGCTTGTTAATTAACTTACCTTTAATTACTTCAGCAATAAATTAAACAGTTTTCTTCACTTTAGTCTTTCTTTGACTTTTTTGATTGTGATGTATGTCAGCAATACATTAAAAATATTTAAACTATGTTTTTGTTTGTTTGTTTTTCTTTGCTTTTCCTCTGGTGCCCAACACATTTCCTTCAACTTGACTCTAGTCTTACACTGTGTTCATTTTTCACTTATAGATGAAGATAAAAAGAACAGCATCTTCTCATATGTTTACTTGTCATGTATCCAACTGATCTTTGTGAGTTTTGTGTTAAGACACTGAAGGTAAAGAATATAATTAGAGAATTGGCAATTCCCCTTCTTCAAGACATAAAAGGCTATTTTATACAATAGAGTTTGATGCTGGAAAGAATAAACACATGTATAAATGAAAATAATTCTCACTTTTAACTCAGATTTAGAGCTGTATCCATGTGACTGGTACCACTGAAACAGCAAAAATGCAATACAGTAGATTTAAATTAATCTTTAAAGAAATTGTGCATCTAAAGAACTTTACATCCATATGTAAAAGGATGAATAGATACTTATATTTGTCACAAAACATGTGATCATAGACCTAAATGAAAACCCAAACATTATTGAACTGAATTCCTAGAACATAACATAGTATATCATCTTGCTATATTCATTTCAAAAACTACATAAACCACTTCATTAAAAACAATTCATGCTTTTATATTCTCTTGATTGTTCAAATTTATATCAATCCCTATCACATTTTATTTATAATCATATTAAGCCGTGAATTCTGTATGTGTTTGTATGTCACTTTTTGCGTTCCTTCTGCTTTCCATGAAGTTTCCTAGTTAGTGTGAATGTACAGGTTTATTCGTTGTTGTTTTCATATCAGTTGTCATTCTTGCTATTCATTCAGCTTTTGACAGCTGCTCCTGGGAAAATGTTAGTGATGTGCAGTCACACCATACTTATGCTGTTCAGCAAAGTACAGATATCACTGGCGTTGAGCGCACTTGTTTGTGTCTGGAGCATAGGGTGACTATTCAAATCACTTATCCAAAGACTGGCTGCTTTTCTCCTGAGGTGATTGCATTGAATGGCTTTTCTAACTGCGTCTTGTTATCCAGAATCTATGCTTGATGTCATTTTATTCAGACACAATGAAATTATAGGTTGCACAAATCTTCATTCAGTAACATACATCTTCAAGTTTGCCCGCTGCTAAGATATTCCATTTTTGTTTGCTTATTTTTATTCTTAGTCTTAAATATCAAAACCCTGGCCATGTGCATATTAGGTAAGTATTATACTACTGAGCTACAGTCCAAGCTATATTTTTTCATACTTAAAAATATTTAGTTTCCTAAAATTAAAATATTTCCCTTTTGATTATGTCTAGAATAATATCTTTGACTTTATATTACTTTTTTGTATTCTAAAATAAGTGGATACATTTTTGCTATTACTCTTTACCAATTGTTAATTTTCAACATCTCTCCTACTTTGTAATGAAAACTCCTTAGTTTGATATCATTATTAAGTCTTATAAGGGAATTAGTTTTTGTTATTGTTCCTTTGGTTGGTTATTGAGTTGGTTAGTTGACGGGACTTTCCAAACAGGATTTTAATGTATAGCCCTGGGTAGACTGAAAGAAGACTAAGTTGGCTTCATCCTTGTACCTTCTGCTTCTGCCTCTCAGGTGCTAGCGTTGTCAGGGTGTGTAATCACATTGGGCTTAGGATATTACATTTTTACGTACTGTTTATTTTTGTTATAACATTTCTACAAGTATTTCATGACTTTCTAACACTAAATTTGTTTATTCTATCAAGTTGTTTCCTTGAATTTACACTTAGTGTTAAAAATGAGGTGTTTGATGCATTTGTTCCTATATAAATTATGGAATTTCCTTGGATGAAAAAATTGATATGTGACTATGCACTTGAGTGTTCATGCTCACATATGCATGAGCACATCACACACACACATACACACACACACACACACACACACACACACAGAGAAAGAGAGGCACACACACACACACCTATACACACACACACACACACACACACACACACACAAACACATTACACACATGTGCACACAGACATTCACCCTGGTGTCATAAAGGAAAATAATTAGAAACTGTCAGAAGGTAGATATGGATATTTTTAAGTAGCACTCAATAATCTGTTTTGGCTGGTTAAAGGAAAATATGAATGAGAAGAAGTAATAGAGATGGTTTATCTCATGCTGCCATTGCTCGTCTCTCACATACGTTAAATTAATGCTGCCTTATTTTGTTTTAAATTTGAAAAATCAAGTCATACATAGCTGTCTTGGGTAGAGTTAGCAAATGATCGCATACAAACATCTAGTAATTCCCAATGTTTAGCCTCTCTTTCACTTCTGACTTTCAGTTCTTACTCATTATTCTCACAATTTTCCTAGGTTTATGTTTGATCAACAGTCTTCTACTTTTTAAATTTTAACTTAATCTTACTCTGAATCCATCCATTTTACTTCAGTTGTCAGCTTCATTACACATTAAAATTATTTTCCAAAAGTTTGACATGATTTTGAAATATTTATTTACTATTCTTGTGATATTTATCCTTTAAATAATTTCTTTCATTGAAATAATGTCAGAACAAGGGAAATAAACATGTGAATGTTGCTCAGAATGAGAATTCAGTTGTTCACTTTGTTTAAAATGGATTATGTTGCCAATTGTAGCTCGGGGCTTTAATTGTTTAGAACAAATGCTATATTGGCATCACCATCAATTTCCATGGAATTACAATTCTTTCTTTATATACTGGTGATTTTTAGTCTCTAAGTAATGAAAATATAACAGTTATCTTTTTCATTCTTTTAATAAGTATATATTACAAAACTAGTCTTTTTCTAGTACTGTTATAATTTTGATAACACACTAAGTATTAGATATAATAGTTGTCTTATTTTGCTCTATATAAACTGCAAAATACATTGTAACCATAATATGACATTATATTTATGAGTTTAACAAAAAAATAATTAATAAATACATCCACAAAGAATATTTTATTATCAACATTTGATTAACATATGCTGCTTTATGGTAGATAATATTATTTCATTTTTCACATGAGAACACCAAGGTTGACCAAAAGGACTTATATTAATTTTAAAGCAGCCTGGAGGCCATACCTTTGTTTTTCCCAAACTTGTCAATTCAGTTAGTTTCAAAATATCATGAAACGAATCTATATAGTGAAAGAAAAAGAGAGATAGCAATGAGGTATATAACATGAATGGTGTTCCTTTTTCTATATTATCTAATCCTTCCCCCTTTCTTTTGAATACAGAATTTATTTATTTTATATTTCATTCATTAAAAGTATCAATTTAGTGAGTTTGCCCAATCTGCACAATTAGAAAAAAACAAAGAGGAAGTTGTCATACATCCTTTTATTCAAGATTTCTTTTTACGAGTATTTCACATTTTCTAGTTAACCAAGGGGGGATTAATTTGTTCATTTAAAGTAGATTCCTAAGAACAGAAGTTAAAAATCCAAAACAGGAGTTGAGAAAACACATTTGTAAATGCTGGTCTTGTAAATTTCCCCAAATTGGAATTGGACGTGTTTGAACAATTTGAAGAAGCAATTGAAGAAGGGTCAAAGAATCAGAGACCTGTCTGTTTATTGGAAACTTTGTTGGCTGCATCAACTTGATGAGGAATTCTACAAAGTTCTCATGTCTCTTAATTTGTTTCCTCTCATAAATATGAATGGATAAGCAAGGACAACTAGTGGTTTAAGGGAAATCAACTTACAAATTAAGATAAAAATATCTCAATGGAACATTCAGCATAACTTACATGATGTAGGTAGGGCTAAATCAAGAAGTAGAAAAGAATTTAAAGCAATTCTAATTAGTTGCTTAGAGAGAGTTAGAAAGTTACTGAATATATGAAAATGAAATAAGCTGCCATATAAAGGAGAAATGAGAAACTATGAAATAGCTTGCAGATACTGAAAGTATGAGTGAGTAAGTAAAATATTTAATCTAAGGAATAGAAGAAAAGTATGGAGTTCTCCAAAATGTGTAGAGGGAGACATTGAGGCAAGTTATGTGAAGGGATATTGAGAGATGTGAAGCAATAATTTGAGAGATTTAATATTCATTTTAAAGGGACCGCATAAAATGAGAGAATAAGAAATGAACAGAAATCTTATTTCATAAAATCATGGAGTCAAGCATCCTAAAGATAAGACACATGATTTGAAACCATCTAGTGGTATGTCAGATAGAACAGCAAGTAATACATAAAGGGGAAGAATAATGGCACTGTGATAAAGCCAAGTGAATTTAACAGTCATATCAGATATACCTATTATTTCTTCATTTCATTCATTGATTCTACATTATTGAGAAGCATACAACCCATACAAAATTTTAAATAGAACAAAAAGTCACGGAAATTATGGCATTGGAATTAATTTTCACATATACCCCCCCCACACACACACACACACAATTTGCTTGTTTGTATCAGTTGTGCAGGACTTCTATAACAGAGAAATTTAGAGTAAATGTTACAGGGAGCTGAATCTATTTCTCTTATTATCGAGGTTGAAAGATCTAAGATCAATGTGTTGCAATGTTGGGTGTAATTGAAGTAGTTATTGCCAGGTCACCTTGTCTAGCTTTTCATAGTCATAATTTAATCTTTTTCATCTTATCACAATAGGATTATTCTATGAGAGATTTACACTTATGCCCTCATTTAGCCTTAATTACCTCCTTCTGAGCCTATTTATATATAGAATCATATCTATATTTATTGTTTAAATATGAATGCCTAGGGTATACAAATGTATGCAGAAGAATAATGTTGTGTTTGTTAAAGCAAATTAACACATGGTTTGTTCTGAAAGAAACACAGTCACAAGCATTTTCTGTAAAGCCCAACCAAAGCTTCTGAGATGGTTGATTTTATTCATCAGCTCTCCTGGAGACAGAATTTAAAGTTTTTGGTCAAGTATTATCATGGGTATTTCAATGAGAGTGTTTTGAAATGTGAATGTAGCATTAAAAAAATTGTCTATGGACCTAAGAGATAGTATCAGTTAAGGGTGCATGCATCCTGAGGAGGAGGGTTCAGTTTTCAGCACTCATGTTGGGTGGCTCATGACTGCTCGTAACTCTAGCACCATGAGACTTGACACTCTTCTGGCCTTCCAAGCACCCAGAAACAGGTGGCTTATAATCACATAAACACATACATATACACATAAATTATAGTTAAAATAATCATTTAAAATATTGTCTAAGTAAAGCATATTTTTTTTTCTTTTTAAAGTTATTCTGTCTGTTACAGTTACTCCGTAGTGTGAAACAAAGAATTCAAGGAAGGGAGGGAAGAAGGAGGTCTTAGATAAGAGAATCCTTCCTTTCTAAGTGGAGAGTTCTTCCATTTAACTATCGCCAGATTCAGAAATGGCTTGTTTTACGCCTCTGTATTCATAAAATACATTATCTCTACATGGGTCCTAAGTCTCTCAATATTAGACTAGAAATACACTTTGAATCTTCTTGGATCTTCTGCTTGCCAACTAACCTGCACAAATTGTATCCCTCCTCACTTCTACTTTTCCAGAGAATTTAGACTACTAAACAATATATGGTGTGCATACATCAAGAAGGAAGTTAGAAGCATCATGGTAAACATAAAAATAATGTGAATGAATGACATGTGAGAAGATATGCAGGAAGATTAGGGCAAGTTGTGTCCCTGGTACAGTCATGAAATTATTCAATGTCAATGTCAAGGTTTTCAGTTTTGTTCCATTAAAAAAAATCTTTGGCAGTTATATACATGTTTTCAAACAACTTTAGTTATTTACCTTCCTCAAATTCCTGGGATCTAAATGGGTCAAAAGTAATACACACTAGAAGCCTTAGGTAACATTAAAGGAAGACTGGATGGAAAAAGGATAGGAGCTCCAGGAAGGGGAGATATGTAGCAAAAATATATGTTTTGGACATGGCATTAGCATTCAGAAACTCATTGTATTTTAAGTATAATGTTGGAAATGTTTCCAGGCGTAGCCTAAAAAATTCTCATCATTTATATTTCACTCCTTCATTGTTCGCTTTAGTTGTTTTATGAACAGTAAACTTTGGAAAATAAACATGGATGTCAGAAAATCACTTTAGTAATTCAAATGAGAGACCAACTTGCATGATGTGAAGATCATTCAAGAGATGGAAAAGAATTTTAAAGAAGCCTAATTAGTAACCGCAGAGTGATTCAAAACAACATTGCATCTGGAAGACGAACAGCTCTGAAAAGATGCAATTAGAGACCGAGAGCATTCACAGAAGATGAAACTGAGATGGACTACATCAACCGTTCATGCATACTGCAGAAAGGTAAGAGTCGCTGGCAGTGGCACGTGAGCAGTTACCGTGACACATACTGTAATGTGGGAGTGGCTCCCTGGTTGATACAGTCATCTTTCATATGTGGAAAGGGAGAGGAAAGCATAGTAGGATTCTTCTTTCAGTAAACCCACCTTGTTTTGCTGGTTCGTGGTAAAAGTCAGCTCAAAGAGACCAAGGAAATTTTTTTCAGCATTACTGTGGAAAACCCATTTTCTTGTTTGGTTTTGCCTTGTTTACTCTGTTTGCCTAGGTTACATCCTTTGAATTCAGTAAATGTACACATACTCACCTTAACTGTTGTTTGCCATTAATTTTTAGTTTTTATAACTGTAATTCATAACTGAAATCTGTGGCTTTAAAAGACTTAATTCAATGCCCATTGATTTCACTTTTAAAATACTCTTCATTACCCCTGTGCAGAAATAGTAAGTCATTCTGTAAGTATTCAGTCATATCAAAAAAAGTTTAAGAAAAAAAATAGTCTTGTATGGAGTACATATTAATTACTTAATTAATTAATTAGTGTTCTTTATATTCATATTATTAGCTTTATCTTTGCCCTCAAAGGGTAAGTGGCATCTTTGGAATGTATTGTTTTACAAGGGGGAATTTCAGCCCTGGTACTGTGAGCTACAATTTTACATAGGTGTGTGGAAATATACAAAACTTCAATACATAAATTATTAAAACCATATTAAAATTTTCTAAATATTTTGTTTAGAAAACTTAAGGTTAAATTAATAATAGCTTTAATAATGATTTTTAAAATATGTAAATAAAGAATCATACCCCCTGGGAAGTGTGACTTATACTCAAGAGCCTTCACAAACTAGAAAGTTGTTAATACATAAAATTTTAGTCTTCTGGGATTTACTTCCTCCATGTTAGCATGCTTATTAATGTCATTTTGCTCAGATCTGCTGTGGATATCGCTCTGTATAAATAAACACTAATTGGCCAGTAGCCAGACAGGAAGTATAGGTGGAACTAACAGAGAGAATTGAGGGAGCAGGAAGGCTGAGGAGGAGACTGCCTGGAGTCGCAGCTAGGACAAGGAAGATGTAAAGTACCAATAGCCACGAGCCACATGGCAAAGTATAGATTAACAGAAATGGGCTAAATATAAGAGTAAGAGCTAGACAATGATAGGCCTGAGCTAATGGCCAAGCAGTTTAAATAATGTAAGAGTCTGTGTGTTTATTTTATAAGTGGGCTCTGGGACTGGCGGGACTTGGGAGCTGGAGAGAAATTCTCCAGCTACACAGGTTTTTTTTTTTTTTTTTTTTTGAGACAGGGTTTATCTGAGTAGTTTTGCTGCCTGTTCTGGAGCTTACTCTGTAGACCAGGCTGACCTTGAACTCACAGAGATCTGCTTGGCTCTGCATCCTAAGTGCTGGGATTAAAGCTGTGCACCAACGCTATCCAACCAGATCTTGTTTATGCATGCATGTCATTGAGAATTCATAGATACAGCTTGCCTTACATATCTAGGTAATGAAATCTCAGAGCATAGGAACACAACCTCTTATTCCTCTTTCTCTTATAATCTTTCTGGCCTATTTACTGTTATATTCCCTGAACATTTTAGGAGCAAGAATTGTGTTGTAGATTTATCAGCTGAGAATGGGCATCACAGACTCACTAATTCTCTGCATTTTTACCACTTGTTTTTCTATAATACTCTATGTCTGGTGCAATGAGAACTATAGGTAATTAAGGTATGTTGACTGGGAGAAAATATTCTTCCCCAGAGTGATGTCCTTCAGTTAGTTACCAAGTAGCAAATGGTCTTTCCTAAAATCATATACATTGAAATAACAGTATATGGAAAGAGTAGTTGTACTTATATATTTGTAATAGCTAAAACCTGGAAACAACCTAGATGCCCTTCAACTGAAGAATGGATAAACAAAATGTGGTACATATACACAATGGAGTACTACTCAACAGAGAAAAACAATGACATCATGAGGTTTGCAGGCAAATGGATGGAACTAGAAAAAATCATCCTGAGTAAGGTAACCCAGACTGAGAATGACAAACATGTATGTATTCACTCATAAGTGGGTACTAGATATAAAACAAAGGATGAACAGACTGCAACTCACAACTCCAGGGAGGCTACCCAGTAAAGAGGACCCTAAGAAAGACACAAGCATTGCCCAATGACAGAGAAATAGAGGATGAGATCTACATGAGCAAACTGGGGGTGGGGGTGGGAGTAATGGAGGGCAAGGGTCAGGGGAAAGAGAGCTTAGGGGAGAGGGAAGTCCCAGAAGGATCAGAAGCAGTGTAGGAGAATGGAGAGGGAAATACCATGATGAATGAAGACCTCCGGGGAACAGAAAGTAGCAGAGTGCTAGAGAGGTCCCCAGAAATCCACAAAGATACCTCCACTGTAGACTACTGGCAATGGTCAAGAGTGCCTGAGCTGACCTACTCTGGTGATCAGATGGCCAAACACCCTGGCTGTCATGATAGAACTCTCATCCAGTGTCTGATGGAAGCAGATGCAGAGATCCATGGCCAAGCCCCAGGTGGAGCTCCAGGAGTCCAATCAGCAAGAGAGAGTAGGGATTGTATGAGTGAGAGATATTGAGACCATGGTTGGAGAAAGCACAGGGACAAATAGCCAAACTAGTGGAAACACATGAACTGTGAACCAATAGCTGAGGAGCCCCCAACTGGATCAGGACCTCTGGATAAGTGAGAGAGTTGATGAGCTTGAACTGTTTGGGAGGCCCCCAGGCAGTGGAGCCAGGACCTGTCCTTGGTGCATGGGCTGACTTTTTGGAGCCTGGGGCCTATGCTGAGACATTTTGCCCCTTCTTGGTGTAGGGAGGAATGAATTGAACCTGCCTTGGCTGAGTCAGCCAGGCTGGGCTGACTCCCCAGGGGAGACCTTGCCTTGGAGAAGGTGGGAGTAGGGGGGGGATTTGGGGGGGGGGGGTTGGGGGGGGGGAGGAGGGAGGTTGGGGGAATCCATGGCTGATGTGTGAAATTAAGTTAATTGTAAAATAAAAATACATTAAAAATTTTTATATTTTAACATATACATATATAAAAAATCTGGATCCACAACACTAGGGAAAAAACTGCCATATCCAACAAAAACATAAATTAGAGCATCTACTATGAATTTATGACTTGTCATATAATTATTAAATGAGAATGTAAAGCTATGTGAACTCATTCATTTCACTGGTCTGCACTAAGAATTTTTAGATAAATTGGAGATTATCAGTTTATTGTTAAATTGTAAATCCAGATTCATTCTGACCTTAATTTCTAATCTGCATATTATTATCAATTTGTATACTATTTTGTTGAGTCTCTGACATATACTTGCCTTAATTCATGACTCCCTGAATACATATAATCCTTCGAAAATAGAATTCTAGTTTCCATAAATTATGCTAAAAAAAAGAAGCACAAAAACAAATAAACACACACACACACACACACACACACACACACACACACGAAAAGGAGGCCACAGTTTTGAGAAAAAGCTTTAAAAGGCAGTGCATTGGAAAATTTGGAAGAACATACAAGGCAGAAAAATAATCATCACAATTTTTTAATTTCAGCAAATGAAAAACTCAGTCTTGTTAAAATGTCTTCAATTTTCTGCAATGCACAATGACTTCTCGTAATCTTGTCTTTGACATTCTTGAGAAGAAAAATATATTTTCTAGAAATCTGTAAGTCAAAGATTTTTCACTCAATGAGATTATCAATGAAGCAGTTAGCCTTTCATGAACACACTCGGGACATAGGAAAGAACACAGTTTTCCCTTTGAGATTTGCTTTCTCCATTTTGCTTGAAATGGACATTGATGTGGGTATCTCTGAATGTAAGTATTACATAAACATTTTGGCTTACTAATTATCATTTTTATTACTATGTTTATGATTAGTATGAAAGTATGTAATTTTAATGATTAGCAAACACTAATTAATATTTTTATTTAGCAATTGATTCAGCCTACTTAACATTGTGTATAACTTTATAAAAATTTCCTGAGATCTATGGAGTAGCACTTTATAATTAGTTCATAAACAAACTAACTCTGCCTGATTATGTCGATTTGAAAAAGTTTGTTAGCCCTTGGGTCATACCTTAAAATCTGTAACACTGAATTTTCATGCTGTGATTTGATCTGATAACATTTATTTTATGTACTTAGTGGAAAGTTTAAATAAAGCTATGGTTAGAAAGATAGAATGTAGGCCTTGATAACCTTAGGTTTGAATGTATACAGTGTTTGTAAGAGAGTACAATGAATAATTTACTTGATACAGAAGAATATATATTAATAACACTGGATTCAAAAATTAACAATTTAAAGGAGACAGATTCTGGCCATCTGGAAATGGGGAATACCAACTACCTATATAATTTAATAATAATAAATAACAGATTTCAGAGATGTCAGGCCTTACTGAGTAACAAAGATCCTAGTCTCAAGAACCCAAAATCTGTAAGTGAAGGGTGATTAGAAATACATTAAAATTTGAAAAGTTTTTGAAATAGTAGCATTTTATCAAAAGATTTCAAAGCATATGTCTCATTTTCTAAGAATGTTCCCTACTTGAATTTCAAATTTAAATAAACAAGTGGAAAAAATATTGTTAGTGTTCTTTGAAATGATTGCAAAAATATTCACCATTACCTTGCTGGCATGTTACAACTTATACAATTTTAGTAATCATGTGATGGTATTTTGAATTTCAATTCGTATTTTTGTCACGGCCCAATGTTGGGGTTCAGTCATGACCTATCAAAGGGTCCCTTTAAAGGGGGAGTGAGGAATTGAGAAATGCTAGATAAAAATATAGAGGAAAAAGACAGAGACACAGGATAGCTTCTGGAGGGCCCTGGGTCAATACTCGGCAGCCGTGAGTTTATTTCTAGTGAGTTTTTTTATATACTAGCAAGGGGAGAGGTAAAAGACCTCCCCCCTTTCAAGATCAAATCATAACATACAACCAAGGGTAGACCCTTCAAAACAGCTAGTAACCATGCCTCATGGCAATGCATCTTGTGATTAGGCCTTAAAGTATAAGACACCTAGTAACCATTCCTTTGCACCCTATTATGCAGCCTTGGAGAGCAACATAAACTGAATCTCCTACCTTGAGTCAAACCACAAGTTGGAATTTTGTCGGCTACCACACATTTTCTTGATGTCTACTAATTTTTAAAAACCTTCATATTTTCATGTGAGAGCCCGTTTTCAGGTTCCTCGTGGCTTTACCCAGCAGGTCTGCATAGAAAGGATGATTGGACCACAGTCCTGAGTGCAGGTGTCTGAGATGGTCTGCATTTGGCTGTGCTGGGGGAGGTCATTTGCTCCACCCCCTTGGCGTTTCTATAAATGCCCTGGGGCAGAGACAGTCAGGGACCATTGGAATAGGTTCCAGGCCCTCTCGAGGCTATCCTGTATTTTCTATCTATTTATCTCCACAATCTAAATCCTTCCATCTAATATTTCCTGCTGTTCCCACTCAAGAAAACTCTGGGGAACTGTGGGGTTGTTGGGTAAATGCCCCGCATTTTCATTGATCATTTGTATTTCTTTTGCATTTTATTTGTGACTGTGTCATCTGTTTGTTTATATACTAATAAAAATGCTGCTACCTTCATGGACAGAAATGTGATGAGTCACACAGGGCAAAAAGATAACTGATTTAAACCTTGGAGATTGAGTACAAGTTCTTTATTTTAACCAAGTTTAAGTACAGCACAGTCTGATGAAAATTGTTTTTGTTTTGTTGTTTTGGTTTTTTTTTTGATGATTATCTCAATCACACATGTACAACAGAGTACACTTAAATCTCTCTGAGGTACAAAGAAATCAAAATTCAGATTACATGTGATTTTTATCTACATCATTGTAAAGTCTGTGTGACATATTCCATAAAGATATTTGTAGAATATTAATTTAGGGTGTGTTATTTTTGTTTATGCTGTAGAACATTTGCATAGATGTGTTGCATATTTTTATGTTGCATTTGTTTAACTCTGTGAAACTGTGTTACTTTGCCTGTCTAAAACACATGGTGGTCTAATAAAGAACTGAGTGGTCAATACTGAGGCAGGAGAAAGGATAGGCAGGGCAGGGAGACAGAGAGAACTAATAGAAGGAGAAATCTGGGAGGAAAAAGAAGGAGCAAGAGAAGAAGAAGAGGACACTAGTGGCCAGCTGCTGAGCCAAACAGCCAACCACAGAGTAAGAGTGAAAGTAAGATTACAGAATTAAGAAAAGGAAAAACCCCAGAGGCAAAAGGAAGACAGGATAATTTAAGTTAGGAAAAATTGGCTAGCAACAAGCCAAACTAAGACCGGACATTTATAAATAAGAATAAGACTCTATGTGTGATTTATTTGGGAGCTGGGTGGCAGGCCCCTGAAAAAAGCAAAAACAATCAATAACAACATACTCTATAGATTGACTGTGAAAAACGAGTTGACAGGAAGGGTCTGGAAGATGGTATCTGGCCACAGAATGCACAAAGGCAACCAGGCTAGAATGCACATCCACTCCAGCATTGTAGGGGAAAAACTGGCTTTATATTCCTTCCCTTGTAGGAACAAACATTTGTGTTTAACATTCCAGGTTCCCCTAGTGCATGTCTGTGAACACAAAGGCATCTGTACTTCCTACATCTCCCTCATTATTATTTTTAAAAGAGAAAATTTTGGTTGTAACAGAGGCCGAGATTGAATGCATTGCTCTCGTGGCTAGTGTAATTATTATAGGTAAGCATAACATAAGAATGGCTAGCAGAGGTCCAATGAAAGGGGAAAGACATTTTTAAAACAATGGCCATTTAAAGATCACTCAAGAGAATTTTATTTATTTATGCAGATCATCATTTTGACTATTGGTAGTATGAGAGAACCTGACACACTACAGTAACAATTGCCAGGAAATTGGTGACAACCAATATGTGCTTGAGCAACAATAATCTACAGAAACTTTAATTTTTGAAACTGTGGTTCTTAACTCACCCATCTCTTGATTAATCACTGTAAATATTTTTGTCATAATATTAGTAGTTTTACCAATCATACAGGACATTTTTGAAATCTTTCTATATATTTCAGTAATCACTCCTGTGACTAGAAACAAAAAAAGGCATCATGACAGCAACCATTACAGGACCCAGTAGATGCAAAGAATCATCATTGTTTTATATAATAATATGTATAGATATTAATCGTGATTGATTACAGAGATTCATTGAGCAAAATCATTGTAATACAGCTTATCCCACATAAGTCTTTAGTAGAACCTGAAGGAAGAGCAGTAAAAGTAGCATTTTATAATATATATATATATATATATATATATATATACACAGCATATCAGAATGTATATGAAAGTATGAAAGGCTGGCATTTACCAGAGGAAAGAACATAATGAGGAGGAAGAAAGGATAACTAAGTGGTAAGAAAGAAAGAAATTAGCTGGGCGGTGGTGGCACATGCCTTTAATCCCTGCACTCGGGAGGCAGAGCCAAGTGGATCTCTGTGAGTTCGAGGCCAGCCTGGGTTACAGAGCGAGCTCCAGGAAAGGCGCAAAGCTACGCAGAGAAACCCTGTCTCGAAAAACCAAAAAAAAATAATTCTATGAACTATTATTTTAGCAGTAGCAACAGTTAATAAACTAATGACTCAATCCACTTCTGGTGTCATGTTTCTTATAGATTTTAATGAAGCATCTCTGGAAAGTAAATTAAAGAGAAGAGGTAAATATTTAGTAGTTATAGGCAGAAAAGGATGTATCCAACTTTGCTGTGGGATGGTCTTTTTGTATGCTGTGAATATGTGTTTCTACTCTTTGCTAATAAAGATACTGTTGCCGGGCAGTGGTGGCACATGCCTCTAATCCCAGCACTCGGGAGGCAGATCAAGGCAAATCTCTGTGAGTTTGAGACCAGCCTGGGCTACCAAGTGAGTTCCAGGAAAGGCGCAAAGCTAAACAGAGAAATCCTGTCTCGAAAAACCAAAAAAAGAAACTGTTTTGGCTTATAGTAAGGCAGGAGAAGTGTCAGGAGGGAAATCCAAAATCAATACAGGGAGAAGAGGGCGAAGTCAGGGGAGATGCTAAGACCCACCTGAAGGAGCAAGATGTAATAGGATACAGGTAAAGCCACGGGATATGTGGCATTACATAGATTAAAAGAAATGGGTTAATTTAACATGTAATAGCTAGCAAGAAATAAGCCTGAGCCATAGACCAAACAGTTTTTAATTAATATTAAGCATCTGACTGGTTATTCAGGAACAGGCGGCAGGGAAAAATTCATCAGTCTACACAATTTACATGTCACAAATTGCTTTGTAAGAAATTTAATGTATGTTTTTGACAAGTTCTGAATGGAGAGGATGATGGCAAATTTATTGTCAAGTAATACTAATCTATCTTAAATAACTGTTGGGTGATTGCTTTTTTATTTTATCTGGAGTTTTATTTAAAATTTTCTCTTTTAGTTTATTTACTATGGATGTTAAAATCTCATTGAAGTATTGATTAGATAATCAGGAGAAGTAATTGTCTCCATATAATAAATTACCAATAACTCTGAAAGTTTAATCAGCACTGGCTTAAGTGCTATGTGCACATAACATTGAAGTATTGTTCATCCTCTGTGGCAGAATTCCTATGGATATGAGGTCATTGACTGTTGACTGTTCAACATAAGAACAGAGAATGAAAAGTGTTCATTTCATCCAGATGTAAAGGAATAGAGAAAAAAGAGTCTTAAATCAAATGTAATAGGAATCACAGGAGGAATGGAAAGCCCTCCTTGGAAGGCCCTCTTGTTTTCATAGTAGCATTTAAACCACAGAAATCATTTAACAGTTGAAATCTTTTCTTTTCCTTTTTCAGAAGTGCAAAATAGGGGAATTTTAAGGGCTGTCTGAAGGATTTAGATGTCTTAATGATAATTGTTTTGTAGTAGAAATTGGGACTGCTTTATTTTTTCCACATGAAAAGCTGATAAGTCCACATTGGGTCTTCTTCAGATACCCATTGCAGTTTTAAAGGCTGTATTGATAGCCCTTGATCAAAGAATGAGAAGGGTATAATACCTTCTTATATTATAATGATCAGATGATTCATTAGTAGCAATGGTAAATACTTTTTGCATTTGTTGTAATTTATCGCTTTTCACAGATGATATACACATTCTGAGATAGTATAAGACTGCCCAATGCCAGAGCAAGAATATCTGTCTATACAGTTTAACACATTAGTACTTTTTAAGCAATCTTGTTGGCTTCTAACACATGTAAAGAGAAACACTAGGCATTGGCCAGTGTGGAGACCATTGTTCTTGACTCTACCCCAGTATCTAGAATTCCTCCAAAAGGAAATTTTTCAATGTACAAGATCAACATAGAGAGTCAGTCCTTTGCTAATGATCTTGTCCACAAAGCTCAGGGATTTACCCCATTGACTAGATCCTGGTGGTTCTCCTGAATGACTGGATACTGTTTTTGAGCCTGGTTTATTTTTGGTTGTCTGGGTCAATTTCTCCCTGCTCCTGACTCTAGGGCTGGTGGTTGCCCCCTTGGAAGTTCCAAGGCTTACCATCCTTGTCAAATTTGGATAGGCACTTCTTAGCCCAGCATTTCCCCCTTTTATGTCAGAGGTAAAGGTTAGGGGGCAAGTTACTAGAAATTTTTGCACTCATTTTTCCAATTTTTTCAATCCCAAATTCAGAGCAAGGTCCCTTTTAAAGAGGTTTTGAATAGCTGCTGCAGTGGCCACTCTAACATGACAGTTGCTGGCCTACCTTGCATGGCCATTATCCAATTAAAAAAAATCACCATACTTTAGTGGTGCTATGGCAGCTCTACACTCTTTGGTGGCTCCATCAAATCTGGGCTCCCTTGATCAGGACATACGCAACTTCCCCATGAGTTAATTTCTATGCTACTTCTCTCTTAACATAAGCTGGAAAATCCAACTAAGTTTTATTAACATCGTAGTTTTTTGTATACCACATCAAATATTGTCCTAAAGCTAAGGAGTAACAACATCCCTGCTTAAATTTTCCCATATCTTATCAGCAAATGGAGCACACATAGCATTGGCAGTGACAGATTTTCTGAAATTCTTTAACAACTTAAAAGTAAATGGGCAATGCTGATGAACATTAGAGTTTTGGGAATTTAAAATTACGGGCATGATAAGAACTGACATGAAAATAAGATTGGTCAGTCATTTTCCTATTGATTATGTCACTCATCTTCCCAAAATCGTCTCTGAACATGAGGCAGCATAGAATTGAATTTTTAAATTTAAAAGAGAAAGAATATCTCTTTTACATGGTTATAAATTTGCTTTGTTTGAAAGGGGAGATAGCATATCTAAACTGGTCTCCAAGAATGTAGGAGAATGTAGGAGAACTAACCTCCTGCCAACCTGTGACTGGAGGACCCTTCTCAGGGGATCCTTCCTTATTATGTTCCTCCCAGAGAGAGTCTAAGTGATACATTATTATAGTCCAGATCACATAATAATTGACAAGGATCTTATCCCACAATTCATGGACTTTAAAAAAAACACAGCTGGTGTGTATTTTTAATTGTCAACCTCAATGTTTCCTTGTTCAGGAAACCAAGGATTGAATTTTACAGTGAATTCAAATTTACACTTGTAAAACGTCACCAAGTATCATTCTGAATACCCGCTCTCTGAATTCATTGTGAAAGAAGACACATATTTTGATATACAAGAAACAAGAAGATGATAAAATGTTACTCTTAATATTTCGTTATTCTGTAAGAAAACATTAAGCATAATAGTCAGTAATAGAACTGGAATAAAGTATACTGTTAATTAATTTTAAGTGCACCTAATTTTTATGTTAATTCCATACTTGTGGTCTATTGTGTCAATTTAGTCTAAATAGCAATCTTGCTCTGTCTTCCAGCAGATTCCAGTTAAGGTAATACTCGAAAAATTTCATAAGCAATAGAGTAGAACAATTTAACTTTTTAGTGTAGTAAATATATAGGAATAAATGAACTATTGTATTTTGAATTAGGAAAGAACTAAACTAATATTGATATTTATAAACATGTTTATGCATTCAATGCTTTGTTTATCACTTGTTTGTTTACTGTGTTCATGGAGTGTGTGTGTGTGTGTGTGTGTGTGTGTGTGTGTGTGTGATGGATTCACATAGGAGGTCAAAGAACAACCTTGTATGTCAGTCCCGGCCTTCTATTTATTTTTAGATGCTGTCTGTTGTTACTTTGTAGGTGAGGACACTAGTCTGGCTGACTCAGGAGCTTTCAACCCCCAAGCTACCTAGGAGCACTGAAGTTGTAGGAGGAGTCCTTATCGCTAGACTTTGCTAATCTAAATGGAGGTCTTCACATTGGTATAGCAAGTGCTTTTGCCACACAGCCATCACAATAGTCACTAATGTAACTTCATAAAATTGGCATTTCAGCCAGCCATCCCAGAGCATGCCTTTAATCCCACCACTCAGGAGGCAGAGACAGGTTGATCTCTGAGTTTGAGGCTATCTTCATCTACAGAATGAAGTTCCAGGACAGCCAGGGCTGTTATAAAGAGAAGACCTGCCTCAGGAAACCAAGAAAAAAAAATAAAGTTCATTTTGAATAAAGTTCATATTAATTCAAGTGACCATATGAAATGCTGACAAAATTTGATCACAGATCATTTTGTTTTACAATGCAATAAAGTCTGAAAAATGACAAATGGAAATTATGTATAGAAAGGTGTTCCTTCTGCATTAAATAAAAAGCTTCATGTTTTATCTAAGATTGCATCCCCTTGGTTTAGTCCCATCTATTTAGATATAAAAAGCACCCCTGTTGTGGATATTGCTCTATATAAATAAAATGCTAATTGGCTAGCAGCCAGGCAGAAAATATCGGCAGGACAAACAGAGAAGAGAATTCTAAAAACAGAAAGGTTGAGTCAGGAGATGCTGCCAGCCGGTAAGCTACAAGCCATGTGGCAACTTATAGATTAATAGAAATGGGTTGATTTAAGATATAAGAATTGTTAACAAGAAGCCTGCCAGGCCATACAGTTTGTAAGCATTATAAGTCTCTGTGTGTTTACTCAGCTGGGTCTAAGTGGCTGTGGGACTGGCGGGTGAGAGAGATTTGTCCTGACTGTGGGGCAGGCAGGACTGGAGAAAACTTCAACTACACAACCCTGTGCTGGTATAAGAAAGAAACCTATAGAATTGTTTTTTCCATTTACTCATTGAAGTTCAGAGAATCTGCTAAAGTTTGTGAAGTGGTTTAGGTAAGAATGAGTTTCAAGATGAGAACCACTACTTTTCTTATAAGGTTTCCATAAGTGATGTATTTTGATCAGTATTTGCTGAATCTATCATTAATATTCAAGGAAGCAATTTGACATTGGAATGAAATAACAATGCAAAATCAGGTGAGAAAAAGTAGCAATAAGTCATTAAATATCAAGATCGTTTCTAGAAAGTTAAATCAATGTTTCACATGTAAATTTAAAAACATATTCAAGTGGCATACTCTATGCATGTGAGCAGATTGTCATACAAAATACATAAACATTTAAGTAATAATATATTTATAAAATTCAGAAGCATGGCTTCCTCTATGACCTAAAACTCTAAAAACATGAAAAAACTTACTGTACAGATGTACTCATTGTTGCAGAGTTTAGTTTTCAGAGTCAATGGAGAAGCAAGTTATAAAGAACAATACATGCTATTTTCTGGGATATATAAATATGTTCTTTCTTTTGCATAAAAGCCTAAATTTTATTTTAGACTTTTAGAAGACTGGTTACTGCTTCTAACTGATTTAAAATTCTACATTTAGTTTAATTTATTTGTTTTTTTAAAGTATACACATTTTATACCATGTTTAAATACTTAGTGCACTTGTATATTTGTGAAGTTTGCAAAGTTTTGAATTTATTATATTGCCTTGAGTGGAAGTTAAACTGCAACAGTATAGAATTAATATACGCACATGCACACATACACACACAGAGACAGACAGACACACACACACATATATGCATATATGTGAATATATATATACACATATATGCATATATGTGAATATATATATATATATATATAGTCACTTGGTCCTTGAATAACACATTGACTTGAAATATAATCTCATGATTTCCCTTGCTCTTTTGTTAAGTAGAAGGAATACAGCAAAGCAAAACTGGAAAGATGATTCAACAGTTAAAGAAAGAGCACTTGTTGCTCTTGCTAGAAACCTGGGCTCAGTTCCCAATGTCCACATAGTGTTCCACAATTATCTGTAACTCCAGTTCTGAAGAATGGAACACTCTCCTCTGACATTCAAGGGCATAAATTCTTGTTTGTGAATCAGATACATACATATGAATAAAACACTCCGGTGCATGAAATATTCTAAAACATATTCTAAAAATTTGAAAAGGTGAAAGGGATGAATTCCACGACCAAACATAAGCATTATGTGTCACAATAGTTGTAAGCGCAGGGGATGAACTAGCCTCTTGTAGAATTCTTTCTTGCTGGTCAGATAACCTGTTACACAAAGCTATCCAATTTGTCTAGGATCATTTTGTCTTCCTTTATATCTGTACTTTTGAACCTACAGTGGTAGGCAACTAAAAGTGAGAAATAGAACTTGGACAATCACAATAAGTTATTATGTATCATGTTCATTCCCCTTTCAACTCCTTTAAAAAATCCACCATTAGACAGTCCTTCATGGTTTGATTCAGACAGTTAATACAACTTAAATTCAGTCATCCCTTCTTTCTCTAAAGGCAGATGGGATTATTTTCTTTTCTTGTCCCTTCCTTTCTCTCAGAAAAGTATTTAAAATTTAGTTATTTAGCTGAGTCACCATACTTGAGAGCACATATATCTTTGAGACATACAGGAAAAACTGTTTATCACAAGTGCTTTTATTCTTTTTCTTTACTGGAAGAAGGAGGATTTCTTATATTCTTGTTTAAGGCGTGGGCCACTGCCACCCAGCTGCTGTCCAAAATATTTTTATTACTACTACTAATATGGTGTCACAAAATACAGCTAATGAATCAGGAAATGGGATGAAACCAGTGCACAAAAACAGACCTTGCAGATGATGATGACTGAGGTAAGTTGTAATCATGGGATGTATGTAACCAGTTTAGTTGGTCTTGAAAGCATTGCACTGAAATTAAACAAGCTCGCAAAATGTGTTTAAGCTTTATTAGTTTAGCATATGGTATACTTAATGAGTATAGTTACTTTGCTTTTCAGTCAAAATGTTTAGATTTCTTTGATAGAAGTAGCAATGGTTTTCCATCGACCTTTATGGATAAGAAATAAAATTGCCATCAATTTATAAACAGAAAAAAAATCGTTCAGATTCGCTGCCAATTAGGAATGAGAGAGCCTCCTGTTGGCAATCCTAGCTTGTGGTTGCAGCAGGAGTGCTCATGTCAAGAGCAGCACTGTTGGAGAACCCTAGGTATGGAGTCAAACTTTCACAGCCCAAACCGCCAAAAGCCTAGCTCCTGAGCCCTTTGACTGCCTTCTCCTAGGACTGACTGAGCATCCCCACCCGCAAACTGAACAGCTGCTTTTGTGACAGCCAGATGCTTACTTCCCAGTGGCTGCCTTGGCAACAAGGAAGGATATGAAGCACAAATATCCCAGTTGGCATAGAACGCAGGTAAGAATTGGTGAATGCAGCCGGCTGCACTGGTCATCCCACAGCGACAACTGTGTAGGTCAGAGATTGGGACTTTCATCTTGGCAACTCCATATGATAGCTTGAAAGCCAAAAATGAGCCCATAGCACAACAGGCTGCTTTTTCTTAGTGACAGATGGAGCTGTGCACCAATTAGAAAAGCCCAGTTTCCCCCACCCTCTCCTCCTGCTCTCCCCAATTACATGAAAACCAAAAGGACCATGGGAATTAGAGCAGAGCAGTAGTTCTAACTGAGAACACATCTTCAGGTTTTGTTGGCATTTATTCAGTTTCCAAGTTTGACAGCTCTGATGGACTTTGTCTCATTTTACAGATCATTTACATGCACACACCCAGCCAGTCAGGGTTTGGGTTCTACATAACAGGGCCCAACAAAGAGTTTATGAGGGTCTGGCTCTCTGGTAGCTCCTGGTTCTGGCTCAGGATGTGTCGTTCAGTACTCACTGTGGAAGGAAGGAAAGTAAAAGTCTTCCTCAGATATTCCAGAGACAGGTCTGAAGGCAGGGGACTTGTTCAAATTCCCAGCTGCTTCTGATTCAAGAGACACTGCACCTGTTTCCTAGTCAAGGAGTTTGCTCCTGTCTTAAAGGCTACTGCTTCTGCTTTGAGATTTCCCATTTCTGCCTCAACCTTCAAAGTTCACTGCTTTAGCTCAATCAGGTTGTCTGTTTCCAGCCTTCAAGTCCTGCCAGACACAGGAGACCAACCACTTCTGGTACCTTTGTCTGTAACCTATCGTTTGCAGAGTTCATCAGCCAGAAACGACTTTCATTTGGCGGCCCAAACCCCTGAGAGCTTTTGAGCTAAGTAGCACTTGCATGATCTCAGTTAGAAACTGAAGAATCTACGAGGAACTTAAGCATGATAGGCTCAACCTGTTAGCTGGCATCTTGTGTCACAGAAAATCTAGATTCTTACTTTCCTGATTGGCTCTCTAGTTTTCACTTTGAATTTAGGCTCCTTCTTTGTAAATAAAAAAATTATCCTTGTTTATTCACTTTTTACAGTGCCCCCCCCTCCAGGAACAATTCTTAGAGGGAAGGTGAAACCAGAACTTGGGACAGGAGACTTGATTGTGTCACCAGTAACATATTTCCGGAACCATATACATAGATACTATTTTAATAATATTCAAAATTTTCATAACATTCTCTAACTTCCCCACTTCCCAAAGCCCACTTGGTTTATCTCCTGTCTAGCATGCAAAGAAGTGAACATGTATCTTTATGTAAGCTTTGGTGGTTTTAAAACTATGACTGTATCCATCTGATATCAAACACATGCGCTATCGAGTATTTATTATATGAAAATAATAATTTGGTTTCCATATTTTAAAAAATGACAAATACATTTGATTTTTGTGAAGAATAGAAGACAACGATGTTGTTGGTCCTTTAAATTTGAATACCTTAGGACATGTCCTAGGACAATAAATAGAAAAGGAGACAACTGTGGGAGATAAGTCATAACCAAAGAATTCAGAACTTAGCCAAGGCATATATGCATATAAAAGCCTAGATACTTAATATGGATATATAAGGAGAGGTACAATATATATATATTGATATTTTATTAAAGAAAATTGGTACTAAAACTGATGTTCATGACAATTTGTAATATTAGATAAAATTCTATTAGATTCCCATGTTTAAATTTAGATTACATAACCAATTAGACTTAGTTTTAATATGTAGAGAATGTTAATGGCTTCTAAACAACATTTGGCTATAATATTAAACCACATATTCACAATGGTTGATTATACTGATATTTTAATATTTTGTAACAGTCAATATTTCTTATGGAGTTGAAGGATACCAACTAAAAGTAAAGTTA
Source organism: Peromyscus aztecus (assembly GCA_902168405.1). NCBI lineage: Eukaryota > Metazoa > Chordata > Mammalia > Rodentia > Cricetidae > Peromyscus > Peromyscus aztecus. The sequence continues at coordinate 44,833 of CABHPQ010175566.1, forward strand.
ACTTTCTTTCAGGAAGATGCTATCACAGGAATGGAGGAATATGGAAGAAAAGACAGTGTTCTTTCTTCTCTGGTTCTGTAGCTACTGAACACAGTTCTGTAATCACAGAAGCATATATGGAGTAGATGTTTTGATGATTTCCAGGAAGCAGAACTAGGAAGCACAGTATATTGAATTTCTCTCAGCCTTGTACATATTAAAGACCACAGATGAGCCAACGATTTAGGGCAGGCCTCTGCACACCTGCAACGACTCTGGAATCCTCTCCTTCGAAGCCAGTGACCTAATATCTGATATCCCTTATGTTAAACATTCTTCACTCAAGCTAAACACCTGTATGTCCAGCAGTATACACTTAGCGATTTTCAATTTTCAGAATTAATATATTTGATCTGTTTTTTATTAAAACTTTAGAAGTTTAGATACATAAATCATTATGTGTATTTTGGATTTTATTGCCCTTAAACCCTAAGAGGAATTCACTCTAGAAAGGTAATTCATCTTCCATTTCAGGCAAGTCCAAGAGATTGAATTGTGTTAAGTGATGGGCTGCGCTTTTCCAGCTGTGCTTTACTGCCTAGTATAGATTTTTGCTGAGATGAACAAACTCGCAGAAACTCTTTACATTAGATTCACTTATTGAGCTAAAGTCTGATACTATTCTTCTGAAGTAGGGTAGACAGCAGCTTAAAAATGAAAAATAACAATTTATCACAAATATTGATAGATAAAAGTTTATATACTCTAGACTACAGTTATCTTTTATTTTCAAAGGCATATATGCAAAATATTTGCTTGATATAATTAAAGACTTTGATGGTTATATGGAGGGCAGCATTAAATTTTACTTCAAATTTCAAGAAATACTAGAGTTAAAAGTTATTCAGTTTTGCTGAATTTCCTTATTACCATACATATATATATATATATATATATATATATATATATATGACCTGATTTTGGAATATTCCTTTCAAATGAAGTGAATACCCTCCATGCACACATTTGAGTGAAAATAAATATATTGTATTAGCAATATCTAATGTAGCTCAAGTTGGCTGCCAATTCACCCTGTAGCCACGAGTAATCTTGATGTCTACCTGCCCCTCCTGCTCCTGCAGATCCTAAGTGCTGGAATTGAAGGTATAGGCCATTACAGATGGCATTTATTTTTATTATTAACTACAGAAAATCCTGTAATATGAAAATTATTTTGTAGGATGATTTTATGATGCATTTATATTCTAAGCAGATTATATTTTTAATGCTGTGGATTTTGTTAGAACTTGTATTTAAGAGTCTCTATGGAGAGGCATTTGCTAAATATTATTTTATTATTGAAAATAGATTCTTTTCTTGTATAAAACATCTCAACCAGTTTTTCCTCTGTCCACCCCTCCTAGCTCCCTTCCACCTCCCCTTTCCCTCAAATCCCCTCCTCCTCCATTATCCTTCAGAACAGAACAGGAATATTCTAACTAATGACAACATCTAATACTTACTTCTTAACTCTTTTTGTTTGTTTTTTTTTTGAGACAGGGTTTCTCTGTGTAGTTTTGCGCCTGTCCTGGAACTCACTCTTAGCCCAGGCTGGCCTTGAACTCGAACTCTGCCTGGCTTTGCCTCCCGAGTGCTGGGATTAAAGGCATGCGCCACCACCACCCGGCACTACTTAACTCTTGAAAGTGTACCCAGTGTAATATTTTAATGTACAACAGTCACGGATGAATTTTCCAAAGTGGATCCCCTTTATAAATTGTGGGTCACAACCCATTAAGGAATCATGTAGTTGAGTGTATGGGTTTCAGAATATTTGGCAATAATGAAAATTCTCTAAATAAACAATGCCCAAAACTTAATCCAAATCAAACATGTAAGGAATGTGAGGGTTTCAGCAGGACTAGCCCTTGTATGCTGTTCATTCATTGCAGACTCTTTTCTGAACGCAACATATGCATTCCGTGCTATACAGATTGCCTGCCAATCAAGAGCAGCAAATTCTTCCTGAAAGCCCTCACCTTAGATTTCACACTGCCGTGTGTTTTAAAAACAATCTTCAATGAATTTCAGCTTTAGATTAGGAAATAAATTTTGATTAAAAACTTTGGAATGGTCTATTCAAACTTCTATCTTTGTGAACTTTTGTAGAACAACACTCTCAGTATTGATGTTTGTGAAATCACAATATTGATCATGTCTGAAAAGATATTAAAAATGATTTATTTCTCATAGGATCTAATAGTCAAGGTACAATGTTTTAGGTACAATAAAGAGCATCCATTTCATTACTTTCATTAAACATGAAATACAATTTTTTTTCCACAAAACAGCTTTTATATCAAATATTATAAAACTCCATTGTAGAAATATTTTACATATTTAGCTTTAATTTAATACATTTAGCTCTAAAGATTGGGAAAGAGAAAACAGGAAACTACACAGGAAAATGCTCTGGACATTTTTTAAATGAAAACTGTGCCATCGCTCCCACAAAAATAAAAACCAGATATCAGTTTCACTACCCATGAGAAATGTGGCAGGCAAACTTCCACAATTTCATTATGGGATATGTCAGAGATAAAGAAACATTCAAAATAGTCAGCAGTCATGTCAGCTGTACCGATCATTCTGTAGTCTTTTCTTCCTCACAGTTGGCCTCCATAGCCACCTCCATCCCATCCACAGAACCCCACCTGTTTCCTCCACAAACACTGATACTAGAAGTATAAGATTGTATATGCCCCAAATTGAATTATCATGAATTTCCTTATGTTTCATTATTGTGGTGGTTTGAATAAACATGTCCCCCATAGGCCTATAGGGAGTGGCTGCCTGTGGATCCAGATGAGGAACTCTTAGTTCCTTCTCTGCCTGCATGTTGCCATGCTTCCCACCATGGAAATAATGGACTAAACTTCAATTCAATCAACCTATTTCTTAGCCTTTATTTTCTTTTCTTTTGTGAATTTTGCATTAATAGTATATTTGCATTATTTCTATCCCCAGACGTCTCCTTCCAGCTTCTCCTCTGATCCCTCAGTTCTTTCTCAACTTTATGAACTCTTCTTTCTTAATTAATAATATAAATATATCCAGCTGAGTTGACTCAGCCTTCTTAATTTATCTGTGTTTTGGAATGACCGATTGGGCTTGGATAATTTATGAGGGTCTTCCTTCTAAAGAAGATTGACTTTTTTCCCCTCTCTCAATATCCATGAGTTGCTTATCGCTCTTCATCTGGAAGTGGAACCTTGTGAAATTTCCCATATAAATATGGGTGTTGATAGGTGTTTCAATGACATTTGCTTTGTTTAGCTGAACATGTGATTAAGATTTCATGAATGTTACCCTTGTCATATACAAAATCACTATGTGTTGGCAGACATTTTCATCCTCTGTCCATTAAAATCTGTCCACCCTTCTCTTTTTGGATGTTCCTTCATCTGTAGGTATGTGTGGGTCCTTTTATAGATATTTTGATTGGAGATAGATGCCCTATAGTCCATTTTTTGTGCATTGACCATTTGTGAATTTCTGTAATAGTCAAAACACAATATACTAAGTTAAAAAAAGTTGATTAAACTGAGTGCTGTTGATATATGTAGGGAGCAGAAGAAGCCATAGATGAATGCGTACTGTTTAAATGATGAACACTGTCATGACAAGGATGTCAATGCCTTAGGCCCATGGGGATTGCAAGGCCTTCCCTTGTGTCAGGCTTAGGAGAATCTCTGGACATTTCCTTGGTCCACATTTGGATGTTGATGGAAAACCAAGCTTTATATAAAACCAATACATATAGAAAACACAAACTGGATCTTTGTTTTCCCAGATAGCTGAAGCCAGAGACTGCTCCACCTCTTGGACGTTTTGCTGAGATTATCCAACCCTTCTCTTCATTTCCAATCTATATAATAAAGACATCAAGTTTTTGGGCTACTGCTGTTGTGTCTCTGCCATGGATCTGGCCCATTACATGCCATCTTTTCTCTGTGTTTCTTTTTGTCCCCAGTCACATAAATCTGCTCATTTCCCAAGCTTAATAGGTTATAGCAGTCTATATCACTGACATATGCTTTAAGTCTTCTTTAGATAGGTCCTGATCTGACCAATGCTAATAGATCTCTCTCCTGGATTAATGTGCACATTATATGCTATTCCTATTGAAACTGCACCTGCATAAAACAATATTAACAATTAATTCATTTTAAGCTCCTAGTTACAGCTCTGATTATAAATAATTGATGTGGAGTTATGGATTCAAAAACAAAACCTCATATACTTAAAATTGGGGGACAAAAGCCTTCTTTTAAATCAAAACCATGTTAAAATTTATCCATTTCTAAAATTTTAACTGTAAATTTGAGTCAAAAGGGCTACATGTGACACCACATTTCAAAGAAATTAATGTTTTATGACAAGATGCAACCTTTGTCAGATTAAAATTATTCCTTCAATAGTGTAAAGAGTTTAGAAATTTAAAATTTTATGTCTCCTGAATGTGGGGGACATTTTCTACATAAATTATTTTGCCATCATTTCAGAGTCCTCCTTAATCAGGTAAAACCAGCTATTAAATAGATTGGTAAAAACATACAAAAAGGAGCTAAAGTAATTATAAATGAGGTAAAGCTTTGTACTTTAACCCATTAAATGAGCTAAGCACATAAATGAGGCATAGACATTGCTTTTTAAAAGAATTCTTGTTATGATGCACAACATATTCATTGCTTTACTGCTTTCAGAGCTGCTTTTAAAAATCTGGATCCTATGACACTGTTAGAAATTATGAAAGACCTTTGCTTTGGATTTAGCTCCTAAGCTGCTTAACCAAAGAACAAAGAAAGATGCCTGCAGTGAAGCTGGGTGCCAAGGGATCAAAATGAAAAGGTAAGGGAACAGAAGAAATTTAAACAGACAAGTCTCCCTACTTGCACCCTCTACCCAAGAATTGGAGATGCCCAGCAACTAAGTAAACATCATAGACCCTTGTACAATTGCCAGTGTCTGAGTTCTTTTCCTATTGCCTTTGGATCAAGATGTAGAGCTGGGCGGTGGTGGGGCATGCCTTTAATCCCAGCACTCGAGAGGCAGAGCCAGGCCGATCTCTGTGAGTTCGAGCCCAGCCTGGGCTACCAAGTGAGTTCCAGGAAAGGTGCAAAGCTACACAGAGAAACCCTGTCTCAAAAAAACAAACAAACAAACAAACAAAAAACAAAAACAAAAAAAGATGTAGAATTGTCCAGCATCATGTCTGCCTGCATGCTGCCATATTCCCAGCCTCTGTGCTACCTACCATGAAGATAATGGACTAAATCTCTCAAACTGTAAGCCACAATTGCATGTTTTCTTTTATGAGAAAAAAAAATCCATAATGCAGATTGTCCCCCTGGCTTACTTCCCATTATGCAGAGGGCCAACCCCCACCGCACTTCTGACTCCTAATCTGCTCTACAATTATAAAAAAAACAAAAAAACAAAAAACAAAAAAAAAAAACAACAACAACCACAAAAAAAACAAAAAACACCACCAACCAAAAAACTATTATTTTAAGAATGGTTATATTGATTCCAGGTTAATAGCAGTTTGTCTATGAAAACATTATTTAAACATTTGAAATTATAACAATGGACATAAAAACAAATCCTTGTGCATTCCCTTATCTCTATGTGTAAGTCTCTAAAAATCATTTTGGGATATTATAATAATACTTGTTTCAATTCATTTTCTGCTGAACTTAAGACACCAAAATCTCTTAGGAAAATTACACAATGATAAAAAGGCTGGTGATGTGAAGTGTTCACACCTTGTGTGCTGTTTATATATTAGGAAAACATCCTGATCCTAGCTGTTTGATCTCTCGGTATTATTGCTCATGTTTAGCTCATTTTGAATATTTGATAGGTATTAATTAATTTGAACAAATTAGGATGCTGCTATGCCTAATGAGCTTCTTCAAATTAAAAATATACTAGCACAAAAGCCATGAGGAGAAGCTAATCATTCACAGCATACCTTGGAGTGTGAACAGATGTTTTAATTAAAATTGACTGTGCGACAAATTACCATTGTGTGATTTAATGAATAGCTATCAAAACAACAAATTACAAAACAAATATTTACTTGACCACTGCTGATTTTTTTTTGTTCATTGTAATAGATGCTGCATAGGCTTTGTGTCATTCTTTGTAATCTTTCAGTAAGAAAATAGAGCCTCTTTTTAGTTCTGCACTTAATGGCCTGTCTTTGTATTCATCAACTTCCCAGAAATTCTGTGGCAACTTTATCACTCCTTTGTTTCCACAGCCAGTAAATACTCAGTTATCTTCATGAGGTGAACAGAATAAAAATGAAAAGCCCATTGATGATAATCATTTTTCTGCAAATAAAAAATATAGCTTTTCTTCCTGTATTGCTATTTAGATGTTCGGTGCATTGAAATGAATATTCTTGCTGTCATCTTCAGGAACTTAGGTACATTAGTAGAGAGAGAGGAAAGGATGGAGTAAGGAGGGGAAAGGAAAGGAGGAGAGAAAGAATTACTTCTGTCAAGATTGTTTTGTTAAATGTCCATATAAATATCTAATTTGTGTTACTAGGGATTGAACCCAAAGCCTGTACACAGTAAGAAGGTACCCTGTGGTATGTCCTGACTTTTTTTTTTGAGATCATAATATAATTACATTTCTCCCTTTGCTTTTCTTTCCTGAAACCCTTTCCATATACCATTCTACCCTCGCCTTCAAAATAATGGTCCTTTTCTATTAATTGTTATTGCAAGCATATTTATCCATATCTATATATGCATACAATAACATGCATATATACACATATATGTAACTACATTAGTTATTGCTTGCTTGTGTGTGTGTGTATGTGTGTGTGTGTGTGTGTGTGTGTGTGTGTGTATTGAGACAGAAAGATGGCCCAATGGATAAAAGTGTTTACAGGACACTGAGTTTGGTTCCCACCTAAAAATTGGAAGTCTTATAAAAGTTGGAAACAACAGTGCAAGTGTTTTTAATCCTAGTTTGTATCTATGAGAAGGTTAGAATCAGAGACACACTCATACACTTACATATATATTACACATCACATATAAGCACATATTCTAAAGAATAAAATTGATAATTCATCTCAAGTGATATTTAAATTCAAATACCACAAAGAAATGTTATTGTACAGTAGATAATTTTTATTTAAATATCACCAAGGAAAACTATTGTACAGTGTGGTGATGTATTGTGTCCCCCAGTATACCATGTCTCCCAGTAAAATTTATCTGAGAATCAGAGGGAAAAGCCAGCCACTATAAGTAAACAGAGAAGTCAGGCAATGGTAGCACATGCCTTTAATGCTATCACTGGAGTTTTCTCCAGTCCTGCCTGGCCCATGGTTAGGACAAATCTCTCTCACCCTCCAGTCCCACAGCCGCTCAGACCCAACTGAGTAAACACACAGAGACTTATATTGCTTACAAACTGTATGGCTGTGGCAGGCTTCTTGTGATCTAGTTCTTATATCTTAAATTAACCCATTTCTATTAGTCTATAAGTTGCCACATAGCTCACGGCTCATGGGTACCTTACACCTCACTTTCCATAGAGGCAGCTGGCAGTGTTTCTCTGCCTTAGCCACCACTTCCCAGAATTCTCCTCTCTCCTTGTCCTGCCTATACTTCCTGCCTGGCTACTGGCCAATCAGTGTTTTGTTTATTAATCAATCAGAGCAACACAGTTAGCATACAGAACATCCCACAGCACACTTGAGAGGAGGGATCTGTCTGGATCTCTGTGAGTTCAAGGCCACGCTTGGGGAATAGAGCCAAGCATGGTGACACACACCTTTAATTCCAGCACTAACCATAGAGGTCTAGAGGTCTGTACAGACAGACAGGAAGTGAGAGAACTGGGCTGAGAGAGCCAATGAGAGAAAAGAACAAAAAGGCATATAGGTGTAGGTATATAGGAAGTAGCTCTCTTTGGAGCCTGAGGTGTTGGTGAGGTGATTTTAGTTTGTGGCTTTTTCTGTTTCTCTGATCTCTCTCAGTCTTTAAACACAATTTCTGGCTCTGAATTTTTTTTTAATTTAGTAAGACCTTTTAAGATTTGTGCTACAGTACAGTAAATTTTTTTCCTATGTGAATAAAAATGCCAAAATTACTTTGAACTTCGTACTTATATCATATTAATTTGAATAACTTTTGAGAAGTTCTTAATCACATCATCCATAATTGAAGATAGTAAGCCAGGGGATGTTCAAATTATAAGTTTTGTGTACCTTGCAATAAGTTTAAAAGAACTATACACCTTTTAACCTGCCTTTCAGGATTTTATAATTTTGAAAAATATGTACATATTTTATGTTAATATTTTCACAGTAAATTTTATTCATACCCAACCCACACGTATTTAACACGTTTATAAAATTATACATACCTCACTGTATAAATAAATATATTGGGAAATATGTGTTTTACAAGTAGCTTTTCACTTAAACATTGATTATGTATAAAATAAAATAAAGCCCAATATATTCCAAAAATGTCTTTCAGAGATGGAGAATTCTAGAGATTTTGAACATGACATTTAATACTGAACTGGACCACCACTTACTTCATTATCTTATAAGTGCTCCTGTGTTAAAGCATTTGCAATATTGACAACAATATTTTTAAAACTGTTTCTTTTAATTTCTGAGATTTTAATTATGTAATTCCTACTTTGCCTTTACTTTCTCTAAACCCTCCCACATGCCACTCCTTGCTTCCTTTAAAATTCATGTACTATTTTTTTCTTTATCCTTTCATACATGCATGTATATGTATACATACATATATCTACAAATACACACGTCTCAGTTATTTCTCTGTATGTTTTCAGGACCAGCTATTCTGTATTGGATAACAATGGGTGTGCTGGTCCCTGGGGAGGCTATTTGTCCTGCTCTCAGCACTCCTTATTTGCCTTGTGGTTCTCTGTGAAGGGTCTAGGCTTGCCCCTTCAGTATTAGCACACTCTTTCTTGCTGTTCGTCTCATGTTTAGACAGCAAGGTTGGTGAGACATTAATGTTTGCAGCTTCTGACCTTCTTAAGAGAAACAATCTCACAAAGACTGAGTTACGTTGACTCTTACCATCGCCCACCCCCTCTTCCGCAGTGATACCTGAGTTTAAATAGTTGTGGTTTTCTACAGTTCCTGAGGTTGAATGGGCAGGGGAGAAATAAAGAGGAGAATAACAGTACTCTTATGAGTGAAATGGAAAAACAAAGGGGGGGGCTCAAATTAATGAGGTAGAGATTATTATGAGGAAAGAAATAGGAGGGTGAAATAACAGTAAAGGTGTCTGAAAAAGTAATAAGGATTAATATTATTAATTATCTACCTAAAATATCTATAAGACACGAAAACCTTTGTATAAATGTACATATAATTTAAATGAATTGTTTTCCATTTAGACTTACAATGCTTCCTCCAACCTCATCATTTTTTCTAAAACCATCATGAGCCGCCCTCTTTTGAGTTGATCAAGATTGTCCAAGGTATTTCCCATACTTTACATGTTACGGACCTTGGTTTCTCCTGAGAGGTGGAAGGTAAATTCCTATTGATGAAGAAAGTAGGAACTTTATAAGCAGGTTACAGAAACCTGTGAGCTAGAACTCTTCTGACAGTCTCTTCTGTGAGAACTAGCTTTCATTGTACCAGAAAGTGCCATACAAGCTTCAAAGGAGGGAATCAAACAACAGTCTACTCAGCAATGATATTTATGAACCACAACAATGAGTATCATGGTACAATAACCCTAAGACTGCTGGAGTGGCAGACATACTTTAGTGGTAGCTAACAGAAATCTTGTAAAATATATTATGAATTTGTCATTATCTAATGCATTTTGTGGGAGAGCAATGAAAGATACCATGATAGAGGGAGACATTATGTAGATAGAGATAAACCTGGTGCTAGGGAAGTTCCCAGGAAGCCACAAGGATGACCCCAGCTAAGACTACTAGCAGCGGTGGGGAGGGTGCCTGAACTGGCTTATCCCAGTAATCAGATCAGTGAATAAAATTCACTCTCAAATATAACATTATATCTTATATTCTAATCTTTAAGTCACTGGAAAGAACAAGGAAATCATTGACATTCTTAAATATCAGGGTAACTTCATCATAAATTCAAACAGGATCAAGTTACTTTTTTTTTCAGTTGGTAGGATAAATAAAGCAGAATAAATGCAGGTTTTCATTTCACTGTGATGCCGCCAACTCTCAGTGGTCTCCAATTCTGAGACATCCACATTTTCACTTAAAAATGTATTTCATAGAATTTGTTTTACCATAAATTGGAGGAAGTATAAAGGGATTAGATTTAAGCAAAAAGAAAGAAAGAAAGAAAGAAAGAAAGAAAGAAAGAAAGAAAGAAAGAAAGAAAGAAGGAAAGAAAGAATGACAGAAACTTATTTGTGATGCAATTGTAACTAATCCTTTTCCTGTTCTGTAGGAGCCGTGGAGCTAGTATGTAACTTCATCATTCAGCTTGAGGTGACAGCATGAATCTGTATAGTCCTTGTTCCTCATGTTATCATGCTATTAAATCTGAATTGCCTGAAAGTTAACTTTAAACAATGAAGCTTCAATCAGGAGAGGACAAGAATAGAAATTAGGATCCACTCAGAAATGGATGCCACTGCTAATCTCAGCATTTAGGGAGAGGAACATATTAGTTATTTGGATTGATTTAGTTATATTAGTTACTTACTTCTAGTAGGGTATGGTGGACCTAAACAGTTGGCATGAAATCCAGATTATGGTGTTAAAAATGTACTAGCAAGACATTATTATCATACAAGTTTTACTATCGCTTACTTCCTTTTAACCAGTGTTCCTTGATTGTTTCTTACTGTGTCAACATTAGTCTATATTTTCACGTTGTTTCATTATAAGGATTCCTTTTCAAAATTGTATATGCACGTATATAATATTTAAATGCATATTATGTTACATATCACATACTAATATATTAAAAGTGTGCATATATTATAGGTTTCCATTTTAAAATTATTAATTCTTAAAAAATTTTATAATGTATTTTTATCATATTCATTTGCCTTCCCCAGTTCCATCCAGATCTTTTGACCCTTACCTATTTGTTAGGGAATAGCATTTTAAAGTGTGTTGCATTTTTCCTATATCTTTTATTAACAATTCAAAAATGTGTTTAATTAAATAAAATTGACCTGCAAGTGGGAGGCTGAGTCAGCAAGTAGTTGACAGGAAGTGATAAAAAGGAACCATGGGTAGCAGGGGTTCTTTTAAGTGGGATCTGAAGGAAAGACCTGGGATTTTTGTAAGACCCCAGCCAAGGGAGAAGGTTAGCTACTTGGTATTCAGCATCTGAGTGAGTAGAATTCCACCTAAACTGTTGAATCCTGAGTTCTTTAGATTTAGATAAAGTTTCCCTTAGTAGCTTTGAAAGAATCAGTGCCTGAAGGAACAGAATCCCCTCAGGCTGCAGCCCTCGGGGCAGAACTGCTGCTGGCACCAGCTGAGTTGCAATCTCTGACTATTATAGACGTTGCTTAAGGCACAGCCAAGATGGACAACAGAAAAGAGATAACAACACCTACCTACCCAAGTTTCTGTCCTTTTATTTTAACTTCAACATCCATAAAAAGACCAGTTGTGCTTCTCATATATATTCTTGGATGCATGGACTTCAACTGGTGGAGAGTGTTTGACATACCAGAAGTTACCACCTTGAAGATAACTGACTCTCCTTCTAGTATCTGTCAACTGACAAGAATTCCTCCGCTGTCAGTGAGAATTCCTGCCCAGCTCTGCTCTCCACTATGGAATTAGGTCTGGGCTGAGCTTGCACAGCTCTTGTGAATGTTGTCACAACCATTGTGGACTGATAAGTGCAGTTTCCCAGCTGAGTCCTGAAGACACTGATTCCTTGTAGTCAGCATCTGCTATGACTCTTTTAATATTTCTGCCATGTCTTTCTCGATGGGTGTGTGTAGGACTTTGTGAAAGTGAGTTTGGTGTCATCAGAGGCCAAAAGTGGGAGATAGCTCCTCAGAGCTGGAGCTACAGATGGTTCTGAGACATCATCATGAGTACTGGGAACCATACTCCAGACCTCTGCAAGAATAGTATGTGCTCTTAACACTTAAACAATCTGTCCACTGCCAAACATGACCCTGCTTTTCCTTTTTTTTTTAATAGCTTAATTGAGAATCTTACTATGTAGCTCCGGCTAGTCTGGCACTTTTTATGTAAACTAAGCTGGTCTCAAACTCAGCATGAGTCATTGTGCCTGCCTTCTTTCTGCTTGGTTTTAAGGAAGTTCTTACCTTACTCTGTCAATAATTATGCTTATAACCATTCTATTAAGTTACATGTAGTTGTGTGCCTGTATCATAAAGAACTTTCATTTTTGTATAAACTTTGGTCCATGCCATTTTTTCTCCACTAGGAACTGACTTTGAAAAAGTGAATACTGCTAAATACACACATTTTGAACACAAAAGACTTTATTCCTTATAAGGAATATAAGCAGAAGGGATGTTGGATGATCATTCAATATAATTGCTCTCTTTCAATCGACTATAAGACATATCTTTCATAAAAGGCTGATAATTCATAAACAGTTGGTATTTAGGAAATGATAATAGCTTTACTGTCTTCTTGTGACACACACACACAAATAATATAATGACTTGGCTCTCCTAGTCATATCCATTATCCCAATAAGTTTTTGGGAAAGTTGAATAGCCTTAATGTCTTTCATACTAATATGTTATACCATATTATGCATTATACCAATTACTAAGAAGGTTAAGCTATTTCCAAAGAACTGATGCTGTTTGTGAAGGTAGAGAGAACATATACTGTAGTTGATATATTGTGAACCCCAATAAACTTATCTGTGGGTCAGAGAATAGAACAGCTACCATATTAACTTAGGTTTAGACAATGGTAGCACATGCCTTTAATCCTAGCATTCTGGAGGCAGAGATCTGTCTGGATCTCTGTCAGTTCAAAGCCATACTGCAAACAGCCAGGCATGGTGACACACACTTTTAATCCCAAAAAGTGATGGCAGGAAGCAGAAAGGTACATAAGGCATGAGGACCAGGAACTAGAGCCTTTTTAAGCTTTTAACTTTTAGCAGCAGTTCAGCTGAGATCCATTCAGGTGAGGGTTCAGAGGATTCCAGTCTGAGGAAACAAGATCACCTGCGAAACTGGCAAGGTGAGGTTGGATATGGCTTGTTTTGTTTCTCTGATCTTTCATAATTTGCCCTAATACCTGACTCCAGTTATTTCATTTATAAGACCATTTAGCAATTCCCATTACAACATACAGTTCTTCAAAATGATCAAGCATTTGAAATTGGTTCCAATACAAGATGTGAATATATACTTACAATCTATGGCTATTCATTCCCTGTATCATACTTTATAGAATACATTTACTCAAAGATATCAGAAATGGGCCACCTATCAAACCACAGGCCCCACCTGCCAGGAAACCAACTAGGCTTCCTGAAGACCTCCCTCTCCCCTCCCTGTCCCTTAGGACACATGGTCCAGTCCCTAGTACTGCAACAGAATGCCAGCTGCAGCTTTCCCTAACCTTGTCTACACTTCCTGTGGATCTCACAAACCATCCTGCCCTAATCTTCATCCCTCAAATTGTTGAATTGTCCCACACCTGAACTCCAGCTGACACACCCTTCTTACCCAAGGGTAGCTCCTCCCAGGGCAACAAGTAAGCTGAACTCAGACCCACATCTTTCCTACTACTCCTGAGATCCAAAATCCCCAGTCTCATCCTCTTATCTTTAGCTGGAAATCTGCTGTGGTCTCCATTTACTCTCTGACCTCATCCCCAAAGGACCATAAAGGCCTTTTCGTTTGATGTTTGTTCCTACAACTCACACCAGGTACCAAGCTTCCAACACCAGCAGGCATTCCTGGTGAATTTCCAGCTGAACAGGCAGGAAAACAGACAACACAAGTCCACCACAGTCTGGAAATCCAGAGAGAAAATAGAAACCAAGGAAAAAGACACCGACCTAACAAAGACAAATCCAGAAATCAGCACCTAGAACTTTACCCATCCCAAATCCAGATGCAGAGACATCAGAATAAAAACACAATCAACAATAGCCAAAGGAATATGTCGCTACTACTGTCCAGCTGTCCTACTACAGCAGGCCCTGAATATTCAAACATAGCTGAAGCACAAGAAAAAAACTTGAAAACCAAATACATGAAGATGATAGAGATCTTAAAGAGGAAATGAATGAATAAATCCCTTCAAGAAACCCAGGAAAACATAAACAGTTGGAAGAAATGAATGAATACCTTACAGCAAGTCAAGAAAATACAAACAAAGAATTGAAGGAAATGATTAAAACTGTTCAAGACCTGAAAAACGGACATAGGCACAATAAGGGAATTGTGGACATGAAAAATTTAGGATTCTGTGCAAAAACTACAGAGGCACCTTTCACAAAAGGAATATAAAAGATGAAAATGAGAATACCAGGCATTGAAGATACTATAAAAGAAATGGGCACATTGGCCAAAGAAAATGTTACTTTTTTTTTTTTTTTTTTTTTTTTTTGGTTTTTGGTTTTTCGAGACAGGATTTCTCTGTGTAGTTTTGCGCCTTTCCTGTAACTTGCTTTGGAGACTAGGCTGGCATCAAACTCACAGAGATCAGCCTGCCTCTGCCTCCCGAGTGCTGGGATTAAAAGGAAATGTTACATTTAAAAACCCCTAGGTAATATGGGACAATTTAAAAGATGGAACTTAAGGAGAATAGGTATAGAGGAAGAGGAAGAAACCTAGGTCAAAAGCCGAGAAAATGCTTTCAACAAAATCAGAAAAAAAACAAAGATCCTTATCTAAAAAAGGATATGCCTGTAAAAGTACAAGCAGCACACAGAACAGCAAACAGATTGGGGCAGCAAAGAAATTCCCTAGCCTCATTGTGGTACTTTGAATACAATTGGCC
Source organism: Peromyscus aztecus (assembly GCA_902168405.1). Classification (NCBI taxonomy): domain Eukaryota; kingdom Metazoa; phylum Chordata; class Mammalia; order Rodentia; family Cricetidae; genus Peromyscus; species Peromyscus aztecus. The sequence goes on from CABHPQ010175566.1 coordinate 59,866, forward strand.
CCCAAGTGGCACTATTAGGAACTATGGCTTTGTGGGAGTATGGATAGCTTTGTTGGAAGAAATGTGTCACTGTCAGGGTTGTCTAAAACAATCCTGAACAATAAAGGAGCTTCTGGGGTTACTCCTGAATTCAAATTGTAATAACAGATTTATAATAATAAAATCCCTATGGTATTGGCAGACAAATTGACACACTGATCAGGGGAATCAAATGGAGACCCAAGTATTAGTACACATACCTTATTTTTGATTTCTAAAAAAGCCAAGGATACACAGTGGAAAAAATATATAATCTTCAATAAGTGGTGCTTGTCAAATCAGATGTTGGCATGTACGTGAATACAAATAGATTCATAGTTATAATCCTGCACAAAAGCTCAAGTCCATGGGACTCAAAGACCTCAACATGAAACCAGATAGATACACTGAATCTGATAGAAGAGAAAGTTGGAAATAGCTGTGAAAACATTGGCGCAGGAGACAGCTTTCTGAACAGAACACCAGTAATGCAGGCACTAAGATAAAAAATTAATACATCAGACCTCATGAAACAAATAAGCTTCTGTAAGGCAAATGACAGTGTCAGTAGGGCATTGCAGCAGCCTACATAATGGGAAAAAATTTTTTACCAACTGTACCTCTGATACAGGAATAATATCCAAAATATACAAAGAACTAAAGAAATTGGATACCAAAAACATAATCAAATTAAAATGGGCTACAGAGTTAAATAGAGAATTATCAATAGAGGAATCGCAAATAGCTAAGACACACTTAAAGAAATGATCACCATTCTTAGCCAGGTAAATGAAAATCAAAACTATTTTGAGATTCAATCTTAACACCTGTCAGAATGGCTAAGATCAATAACACCAGTGGCAGCTCCTGCTGGCGAGGATGTGGAACAAAAGGAAAACTCCTCCATTCCTGGTGGGAGTGCAAATTTGTATCACTACTGTAGAAATCAATATGTCATTTCTCCAGAAAGTTGGGAATCAATCTAGACTCCTCACCTTCTAGTATGAATGCCAGAAAATTGACTCCAAATTCAAATATTACTTATAGATTTTTATGTAGGGAAAATACAGATTTTTCCAGAAAAGAGGAAATCCTTTGAAATTGATCAGTATGCCAGCAATGATTAAATTTGATCTTAAATATTTGATATTGGAATAGGATGAAAACAATGAAAGCATACATTCAGATATATCTGGTTTGAGGTTTTGAAATTAGTGTTTTATATGGTTTCTGGTAGAAGTTATGCAAGAAAAAGAAAATGAGCTTTTCAGATGATAAATAACATTTTTTCCCTCATTGGACCAAGGAATGAAGGAAATGGGGTTAAGCATTGAAGCACCCCACATTATTGTTCATGTGTTTGTCTTCTGTGTTTTTACAGTTACTGTGTCTCCATATAGGTGGTGCTTTCTTCTGTATTCCACCCGATAAGACAAATCTTCTATTCTATCCTATTTATAAAGAGCCATATTTTTAATATTTCTAAAGCTCCAAAGTGGTATTTATTTTTGTTACTAA
>CABHPQ010175567.1:0-31041 GCA_902168405.1 Peromyscus aztecus
AAAAAAATCAAAATCAAAGAATGTGCCTTATTCTGTGTGTGTGTATGTATGTGTGTGTGTGCATATGTGTGGAGGTCAGAGGTTAATCAGAGGTGTCCATCTTGACTTTTGAGAGAGGGGCTCTCTCCCTGGTCCAGAGCTCACCATCTTGTCTAGGCTGGCTAGCTGATGAGCCTCAGGTATCTCCCTGACTTCACATCCTTGTTGGCGGGATTACCAGCATACACCATCATGCCTGCCCCTGCCCCCTAAACATCCTCATGCTTGTCTAGCAAATGCTTTACCAGCTGAGATACTGCCCCCTTCTGCCACTTGGTATTCCTGACAGAATCCTTCCTGAGGGAGCTCAGAGCTGGCAATACCCAGTGGGATGTGGACAGCTGCCATTTAGGCTTTCCAGGATAGCCAGGGCTTTGGCTTTCGGCACCCAGATTGCCCCATTGGTTCAAAGAGGCAGTTGAGCCCTTGATGGTTCTTGCCAAATTTACTGTCACATCTTGAACAAAGTCAGAATTTGGATCCTAAGGGTGAAAATCAACGTCTCTAGCCAGTTAAACACCACTGTCACTGAAGGAGTAATTCTATGCTGTTTCCAACCACTTGCCTGATGGAAGATAGTTGAGAAAAGTTTTTCTTGGTTTTTCACGGAACTTTTTATAACTTGTTCATGTCTGCGATGGCTCAGAGGTTCCTCAGACTCTGGTAGTCGTTGGGGAAGTGGAGTCGAGGGCTAGAGGAGATGGTTTAGTGGGGCGAACCTGACAACCTGACTTCAGATCCCAAGAACGTACATCAAAAGCCTGATGAGCAGCTCTTGCACACACCTACCATCCCAGTGCTCCCCATGGGGACATGGAGGTGGAGAGGAGAATGCCCAGAAGCTTGAGGGGAAGCTGGTCTGCTGCGCACAGCTGGAAGGAGTCCCTGTATCGAGGAGGAAAGCATGGAGGTTGTTCTTTGCTATGGCACACATGTGGAAGTCACATTCATGTACACACATGAGTGTGTACACACACACGCACACATTCAGAAGATTGAAAAAAAAAAACCCAAAATTCAAAGTTTGGCTGACATTTCCATGGGTTTGAATTTAGTATAATTATTTTGGGCTGGCTCCACACTCTAAAGAAAAGGGTGTGGTGGAAAAAAAGAACTATAGTGGGGATGATTGGAACAAAGAGGACTTTTGTGTTGAGTTTCTGTGATCTGTGGAAAAGGAAGAAATTTTTTTTTTTTTAAAGTTAGATAAAAAATAATTGGTTCATTATGTTATAGCTTTCACTTGGAACTACTGTCAGACAAATGCTTGACGCTTGGGGACTGTATTCCCCATGGATACTTGGTAAACACTCCTGCTGTGGATTGAAAGAAAATGACTCCCAGAAGGAGTGGCACTATGAGGAGGTGTGGCCTTGTTGGAGAAAGTGTGTCACTGTGGAGGTGGGCTTTTAGGTCTCATATATGCTCAGGCCATGCCTGGTGAGACAGACCACTTCGTGTGTTCTGTGAGTTGAGATGTAGAACTCTCAGCTCCTTCTCCAGCACCACGTCTGCCTGCATGCCGCCACGTCCCACCATGATGATAATGAACTAAACTTCTGAAACTGTAAGCCAGCCACCACATTTAAATGTTTTCCTTTATGAGAGTAGCAGTGGTCATAGTGTCAACATAGCAACAGAAACCCTAACTAAGCTCCTTAGGCTAGCAACCTTAGACTACTTTAAAATTTGTTTTTATATGTGCGTCTTTGACACATTCCCCCACACCTCATCTGAGGCAGTGGTTCTCAACCTGTGGGTCGAGACCCCTTTGGGGGTTGCATCTTAGATATTTACATTACAATTTATAACAGTAGCAAAATTACAGTTATGATGTATCAATGAAATGATTTTATGTTTGGGGGTCACCGCAGCATGAGGAATTGTATTAAAGGGTCACAGCATCAGGAAGGTTGGGAACCACTGAGGCATTCCCGTCGTGAGACGATGCTAGGCACAGTTAGGTCAGTTTGGAAAAAATGTTATTTACTTCTGGGGATCACTGAATGTTTTCAGCTTACATACCCCCCCATACTTTAATTATAGAAGTGTAATTATAATAATTAGCCTTTCCTGACCAGCCAGTTGCTGTACCCAGGTTTCTGTGTAGTTTCATTTAGGTCTCCTAACACCTAACAGGGAACACACCGTCACCTCTATGATATGGGGGTGGGGTGAGTGAGACTCTGCAGGATTAGAAATCTGTTGGCCATGCAGACAGCAAGGGCTGGGTTCTGTTGGGTCATCCTTTTTATCTTTCACGGAGCGGAGCGCGAGGGACCTACAGAAGCCATCATCAATGGGCCCTCAGCAGTGGCCATGTGAGTGGCCCCATCCCTGGTCTGTCAGTCAAATCGGCCAGGGGCGGGCCCTTGTGTTGGAACTTCCCGGGTGATGCTGCCCCACGGATGGGTTGGTGACTCTACTCTTGTTCAATTCCCCATTTTCAGAAATTAAAGCCCAACAAACTAGGTATTTGGAAGCAAGAACTTAGCCCTTGATCTTGTATAGCTCCCAATCTCTTCGTTCCTATCAGTCCTGACAGTAGAATCCAGACACGGGAAGCTTCATTGGAGCAGCGGCTTACCCCACGTCACTTGTGTCGGGGTGGCAGGCAGAGCTTGTTGTAAGATGATGCTGTGCCTTTTGGATGAGACAGCCCACGTGATGCATGCCTTGAATTATTTCCCTGCATACTGTTCGCTGGGTTATCATCTCCAGGAACAGTTTAGGTGGTGGGCCTCTCTCCTCAGTGGATTGTTTGAATAAGTAACGTCAGCATACCCAGGGGCGGTGAGGTTATCTATTTTCCAGAAGAGGTGGATGCAGAGGTTGCATGTGGCATCCTGCAAGGTGTTCCTCCAGCGGAGAATAGAGGGAAACACTCTCAACAGTGCTTTGTGTAACCACTGAATCATATAAACAGCTGTAGTTTCCAAAGCCTGGGTGTCTCATGTTCAGAGCCCATTTGAGGGTAGAGCAGGGCATCCATGATGCTACATTGTGGTCACTGGACCGATTGTTCAGCCCTCGGGCTGGAGGACTTGCAACTTGATTAGAGGAGAAACTGCTCCCCCATCATTGTCTTGGGGATGTGCTCTGAACCTCTCTCTCTTCCTACAGCTCTGAACGCACATGATCTGAGACTGGGGATTTGGGGCTTTGCGCCTGTGTGTTTCAGCATCTTCTCTTCTGGGTCACGGCTTTGGGAGTTTTCGTGGTTCATTTTATTTCTCAAGTCCATTGGTTTCTTTGAGCAGTCATTTTTTAAATAATTTTCCCTCTTCTGATCAAGTATGCCGATTGCCCCTTCTTTAGAGCAGCTCGGTCTTGACTTGTTCGCCTAATATTAGTTAAAATCATTCCCAAAGTCCTTAGAGATTTCTTTAAATTATCTTCTGTCCTATGACTATGGGGCAGTGTGCTCTTTGCTCATGCTGGTCCTTTAATTTGTATGCTGAATTTCCTCAAGTCACTCACAAGCTCTGGCTTTGTCTTTTATTTATTATTTATTTATTTTATTTTATTATTTATTTATTTATTTATTTATTTATTTATTTATTTATTTACGACATTGCTTTTGATCTTCTCTGCAGTTGCAGAGTTTCCGAAACAGGCCCTGTCTTAGGAAGCGGCTGGACCGACTCTCCATCCCTGGTGATGTCATAGAAAGTGGTCAGACCCTCCAAGGGGAAGTGGGAATGGGAAGGAGCTCCTAAACAACTTTCAGTTCCTCTCTAGCACCCACACAGAGACGCCCTAAGTCATAGGGCCCAGTTCCTCTGCTGTGGCTCCTGGCTTCCAAGGATTCTCTTTTTTGTGGGAAAATGAAAGAGGGAAATGGCATGGCTGGGCATGGGGTGCTCAAGACACCGTTCTGCCTTTGCTTCTTGTCACATCACCAGAGCCGCTCCATGGCTCCCTGCGTGCCCGTCACTGACTCTCAGTGTGACTCTAAGGCCCTGTGGAAAGGACTCCTCACCTCCTGAAGCCTAGGCTGCTGTTTCCCCTGCTCTGACCCTCGCTGTTGGTGTGACTGTGTTTTCTCTCCCCCTTCTAAGATTTCCTCAAACTTTGTGGTCCACCAAGTGCTTCTTTTCCTGTTTCTGGCATGGTTTGTTTTATCTGAAGGTTCACTGTTGTTTTAGCACCAGCTGGGAGGGTGGGGGCTTCTTTTCGCTTCCCTGGTAGCTTCTAGCTGGAACGTGGCCTGTCAGCTGTGGGGAGCTTTGAGCGAGAGGAATCTGTCTGGTATTTCACCATGAGTTTTGGGCTTCTCTGGGAACTTCCTTTCAACACGCCTGGCCTTTTTACAGAGGGAGGAACACACAAGATTAACCACCTGCTGCCTTCTCTTCGTCTCAGCCATTATGCAACCCCAGCTTTGTGTCTGTCAGCAGGGCTTTGATTTGTCCCTGTTGGAGACTGGGTGTGAGGTAAGAGATTCATGGGGAACCACGGGTGTCTGTGGGGATGTCTCTGTGGGGGTGTCTCTGTGGGGGTGTCTCTGTGGAGATGTCTCTGTGGAGATGTCTCTGTGGAGATGTCTCTGTGGGGGGTGTCTGTGGGGGTGTCTCTGGAGGTGTCTCTGTGGGGGTGTCTATGGAGATGTCTCTGTGGGGGTGTCTCTGTGGAGATGTCTCTGTGGTGATGTCTCTGTGGAGATGTCTCTGGGGGGGTGTCTATGGAGGTCGTGTTTCAGACAGATTTGAGAAGTTGGCTGTTAGGGATCGGGAAAGGGGACGGGGAAAGAGTGTGGTTCGTTTCCAGGTTTCTGCCCCGGCCTGGGTTTAGGATGTACGCCATCTTCATTTCTTCATGTTGAGTCTCTCCTGTACACGGTTCCTCTGAGCTTGTCCTTGTCCTAGATTCACCCCGGAGGGCAGCACTCTCAGGCCGCTCTGTACCCAAAGACCTTTCAACGCTAAGCCTGACCTGGCGAGGAGGGGAAACCTAGTATCACCCCTCTCCTGAGTGCTCTGTGGATCTTTTCCCAAGCTTCTGCAAGCTCCTTAGGTGCAGATTAAGTAGGATGCATTCTCCCTTCTAAAGCCAAAACCAGGAGAGAAGTATAGAGCGGGACACGTGTCTCTCATACTACCATCTCTTTGTTCGTGGTTTTCAATTCCTTTGTGACATTATTTAGTGTGTGTGAGTGTGTGTATGTAAATATTTGTATACACATGGAGAGGTCAGAGGACAACTTAATGAAAGTTGGCAATGTTCTTTTATCATGTGGGTCCTGGGGATCAAACTTAGGTTGTCAAAAAATCAGCAGCAGGTATCTTTATCTGCTGAGCCATCTAGCTGGCTCCTCTCCATTTGGTTTTGGAGAGGAAGGCGAGAGTGAGAAATAGACAAACAGGCTGAATGGGCAATGTTGGTGTCAGCATAGCTAAGCAGGGGTCTTATTAAAAGTCATGTCCTTCCGGGTGGTGGTGGGGCACATCTTTAATCCCAGCACTCGAGAGACAGAGGCAGGAGGATCTCTGTGAGTTCAAAGCCAGCCTGGTCTACAGAGTGAGTTCCAAGAAAGGCACAAAGCTACACAGAGAAACCCTGTCTCAAAAAACCAAAATAAATAAATAAAACAAACAAACAAATAATAGATAGATAAACAAACAAACAAGCAAATAAATAATAGATAAACAAACAAACAAACACAAACAAATGAATGAATAAATAAATAAAAGTCGTGTCCCCTGCTAGCCTATTAGGTACTGGTACACCCACAGAAGAAGAAAAACAGCAAGTGAGTAGATGCTGCTAGAAGGAAAAGTGTGGTCATAACAGAAAGAGCATAGAGTTGGTGTGTGTGGGGGGGTCATTGGGAGACCTGGCGTGTGCTGGGATAGAGCAGTCATCAACTCCCCCCCCCCGCCCCCCCCCCCCCCCCCCATGACAGCGCGGTGTTGTGAAGCCGAGGGAGCTGGAATGGGAAAGAGGACTTGGAAAGCGCTCTGGTGTGTTTGGGAAGGCAGCATAAGGACTGTGGGAGAGTTTTGCTCAAATTATTGCAGAATAATAATATTTTTATAAGGTGGTAATGGTGCAACAGACACACGCAGGGCATGCTTGGACAGAAAGGGAACCCAAAATCCTGAATGCAGTCTTTGAAAGGCGCTTGTGGCTCCTTGTTGTAGCATGCAGCCGGGGCCGCTGCATTACGGGTTTGGACTGGCTGCCAAGCACATACACAAAGGAGGGGTGAGGACTGGACCCTCAGACCTTCTTTCTATGGAGCGCACCGAACTGTCCCTGCTTGTCATTTTTCAGGGAGAGTGGACTCAAGGGCAGGTCACCTGATGGTGGCAGCGGAGAGGTGTGAATTTTCACAACAGGCTTGATCTGTAGTTAGTTCATCGCTGGGTCTTTAAAAAAAATTAGGTAATTGGGACTAGGGATTTGGCTCAGTTGGCATAATCTTCTAGCCTGGCATGCACATGGCAAGGGCCCTAGGTTTAATCCCCAGTACCAATCAATCAACCAACCAATCAATGATAATGGGGTAGGGTTCTGTTTAGTCTGTGTTTTTCTCTGCTTTTGTCCATTGAGTTATAAGGCTGGCTCGTCAGGGATGGCTCATTAGCACCATGGTAATTGTTAGTTTTGGCCGGTGCTGGGAAGTTTGTGTGGTTTTGCCTGCAGCTGAGCCCTGGCGCGTCTATTGTGTTAACAGCAGCTACCCTTGTGTTGTGGGCACATGTTTAACAACCTGTTGTAAGCCCTGGATTTTCTAATTGGCCCATTTATCAGAATGATTCTAATTTGAAATAATAGTCTTTAAAAAAGAGCATTAATTTAAAAAATGGTATAAATGTTTAGTGGGAAAGGAAAAGAGACTAATTAACCTTAGCCCAAGCATACTTTCATTTATAATTTTCTTTCTAAATTAAAAAAAAAAGTTCCCAAAACAAATGAAAACACCAAACATCTGATCGTAAGTGGCCAAAAATGAAGATGGCGGTTAAAGGTAAAAATGTATTTTAAACATACGCCTTCATAAGAGACAGCATGATGCTGAGCACTTTCTCTGGAAGCTGAGTGGCCTTTGATCGTTTTAATAGACACTTTCTCAGCATACTGCTTTTCCCTCTGTAAGGGAAGGGAGCGAGACCATCACTGCTTTGGGTTCAGAGAGTCTGAAGTTGTCCTCCGACAGGTAAGAATATTACATTGTCATATTGTGGCAGAAAACAAATCCTCCTGACACTAATTTGCCCAAAAATACTTTTTCCCTTGTTGTGCAAAGGATTGAATTCAGAGCCTTGTGAGTGCTGGGCAAGCCTCCTACCCCTGAGCTATATCCCCAGGCCTTTTTTTCCTTTTTTCTTTTCAATAACTGACTTTTTAATCTTTCCAGTGTTGGAATTGCACCCAGGGCCTGTGCATGCTTAGGTAAGTGTTCTATCACCGAGTTCTACCCCCAGCCCTTTGTGTATTTTTTCTCTAAATTTCAAGACAGGGTCTTGCTGAGTAACCCAGGCAAGCTATGAACTTCTGATTCTCTTACTTCAGTCTTCCGATTAGCCGGGACACAGTTCTCCATAAAAATTGATTATGACATTAGATAATAAGATAACATTGATAAAGTCATCTTTGCTTCTTTTGATACTTGAGTTTTTAAAAAATCAAATGACTTTGTAACTGGTGCAGGGCCCAGTTTTTGAAGGGGGGGCTTCTATAACAAAATAGTCTGCTAAATAATAGTTATCAGACTGTGTACTCTTACTGACTTTAATTATGGACCATGTCAGCATCTCAGGAAACTGGTCTGGATATAGCATGAGATAACCCCTTTTATAAAACTAAGCCTAGTTAAGTCTGCAGTGAACAACTGTATGTCTGTCATCTGTTACAGTGATTTCCTTTTTTTCCTGAACACATAGGTATTTGTGTGTGTGTATGTTGGTGTGTGGTGTGTGTGTGGTGTGTGTATGTCTGTGTGTGGGTGCATGCATATCACACATATGTGGAGGTCAGAGGATCACTTGCAGGAGTGGTTTCTCTCCCTCCACCATAAGGTTCCCAGGGATGGAATTTAGGTGACTAGTCTTGGAGGCAGGCACCTTTATCTGCTGAGCCATCTTCAGGGCCCACAGTCAGACTCCTTAACACTTTTGCTTTTGAAGTAAAGTTGGGGGTTTATTCAGTAAAGGTTTTAAGGTGTATTTAAACCTGGGAATTACAGGGAAACAGAGTCCTGACCGTAGGAAAAGACGCAAACACAGGCCACAGTGAGCCTGGCTTCTCAAGACAGAGGAACATTTACACACCTTACTAACACCCGGAGCTATGATTTTAGTGCCTTCTGAAGTTACATTGTTGAGAGGTTTATAAGGTACTCCTTTTCTTGTCAATGAGACCATAGGTTCAGTTTCTGAGAAGCTGAAGAGTATCTTGTCCAGAGGGTTCCCATTCTTGCTAACCCCACTGCCTGGGTCTATTCCCCTCTCTCTTCAGGGTCCTTTTCATTCAGTCTTACTAGAGAGCACTGGCTCTCAACCTTCCTGATGCTGCGATCCTTTACTCCAGCTCCTCATGTTGTGGTAACCCCCCCCAACCATAAAATTATTTTCAATTCTACTTCATAACTGTTATTTTTGCTACTGTTATACGTCAAAATGTAAATATCGGTGTTTTCCAATGATCTTAGGTGACCCCTGTGACAGGGTCACTCGACGCCCCCCAAAAGGGGGTAACGACCCACAGTCTGGGTAGCTTTTGCTGATGAAGGCCCTGTATACACCGCCCACAGGGTTCAGAGAGGGCTGTTCCCCTGACGTGGAGCCTGCTTCCCGAGATGCACTGGAGCCAGGGATCAGCTTGTCCGGTGCTGGTGCCAAGGCGTGTGCATGTATCATTTTGTGTCTTTTCCCAATCCAGATGGGTTTTATTCCCCACATACCTCTGTTTTTCTTAGCCAAAGAACAAGAGCTTGGTAACTTGCCCCGTGGCGAAAACGTACTATTACTGCGGAGTAGACTGGAGAACGTGGGAAGTGAACCAGATCCCAGATTCCAAAGCTAACATTCTTTCTCCTAAACCACCTTGCTTTCCTCTAAGTCAAATACCTCAAGGTATTTCTGCCCTAATTTTTTTTTGGGGGGCTGTTTTCCTGTCATATATAAATGGCTGCCCAAACCTCAACCCCTTAGTTGAGCAAAATCATCTAGATAGAGGTGATGGGTCCCCTCTATGCCTTGTGTTTAAGGGGGTGGCCCCCAAAGATTATAGAAAATGAACTTCCTTTTTAAAAATTTTTTTAAAAAAATTCTGTGTACCTGTGAATACTGACTGACATGTCACAGGATGCGTTGGAGATCAGAGGACATTTGGGAGTCGGTTCTCTCCTGTTTTGATAGTTCAGGGTCTCTTGTTTCTCCAGTCTAGCTGGCCAATGAGCTCCCAGGAGAGTCTCCTTTCTCCAGTCTCCACCTCCAGTCTCGCTATAGGAGTTTTGGGGTCACAGATGCATGCCCCACCATTCAGTGTGTCCCTGGGAGTGACCTCAACTTGTTAGATTTGCATGACTACTGCTTCTACCTCAGAGCTGTCTGCCTGGTCTGGACTTGTGAGGAAGGTAGGTTAGGTAGAAAGAGGAAATGCATGAGAGAAGGATGTGTTTACCCCATGTAGCAGACCCGTACAAAAGACATGATACAAAAATCAGTGCAGAATCCAAGAGACCCTACCGTTATATGTATGTTATGGTGATTTTAATTATACCACAGGAATAATGTCACTGACTCAGTGACATTTTAGGTAGCCACAGTGTTTTATCTTAGCGTGTTACTTGATATATTGGATACTCACAGGCTTCTTTGCTTTTTGAAGTGGAGCCTTGCTGAATTTACAACTCATTCTGGCCTTAAACTTGGAGCCTCAAGGGATAGGCCTGCCTCAGCCTCACTTCAGAATTTGTTATTTATAACAAAAACAGGTTCCTGACTCCTTTTTGAGGAGTGAATCATGAATAACGTCGGTACTACTTTCAGCTAAAAATGATTATGTTCTTTCTCGATAATTTAAAAACATGGAGAAAGCATGTCTCTCTGAAAAGTTAAACTATAAAATAGTTTCTAATAAGCCAGAGCTGCGGTGCACAGAGTCACCTGATTCTTACGAAAAGACCTGGTGTGTAGCTCACCGTGATGGTTAGCATTGTCAATGGGACAGATTCTAACATCACCTGAGAGATGGGCGTCTAGTGGAGGATTATCTTGATTATGTTAATTGAGGTAGGAAGACCCATCCACTGTGGACAGCACTATTCCCTGCCTGGGACCTGGACTGCATATATAGAGAAAGCATGCAATCATCCCTGTCTGCTTCCTGATTGTGGGTGTACTGTGGCCAGCCGCTTCAAGCTGCCTTGACTTCCCTGCCATGTTGACAAACCCTTTCTCCCTTAAGTTACTTTTATGACAGTATTTTTTTTTTAAAATCACATTAGCAAAAACTAAAGAAACTTAAGAGGCCAACTACCCTTTTTCATGTATCTCCGGAGCTTGGAAGTTTGTCCTTCTTGGCAGGTGACTGTTAGATGGACATGCTCTTTCTTTGGACCACATGCCTTCTGTGCTTACGTCCAGCAAGCCCCCTGCAGAATCTAATTCTTCACCCTATGTGATCTGCTGTGAAATCCGTTTCGATGGAGTTGTCCTTGGCGGCCTGGTAGAGAGTTGAATGTTCATCGTCAGCTCCAACTGTGTCCCTTTCTGGGAGCTTGGGGACGTGCAGCCCTCAGAAAGGCTTGTGTGCTAGTTGCCAATAAAATGCCAATAACAGAAAGTACCTTATGGAAGAAAGAACTGTGGTTTACAGTTCCAGAGGGGGAGGCCAAAATGACAAGGGAGGTGTGGTGGGGGGGGGCGGGAGGGGGTACCCAGAGCCGGAAGCGGGCTGATCACTTTCTGTCACACAAGAAGCCAAGAGAGTAAACTGGAAGTGGAGTTATCTATAAATACCCAAATCTTGTCTCCAGTGATGTACTTCCTTGGGCAAGACTCCACACATCCTAAGAGTTCATAACCTCCTCAAACTCTGCCATCACGTGAGGACCAAGTATTCAGATCCATGAACCCAGGAGGAACATTTCTGTTTTTTTTTTTTTTTTTTTAAATTCAAACAGTCACTGTTCCCTCTCACCTAGATGGCAGCCACACTCTTTCTAGCCAGTGGGGACTTCATTCCTTGAGGTTCACAGAGGTCTGTTGAGTGAAAGCCGGACTTTTAATACAATTATCATTTCTTGGTGCTAAGTGATGCCCAGAGATGATCTTAGAAGTGGACTTAGGTAGGGTTACGGGCAGGAGAAGTCCATATAAACAAAGAGGAAGTTGGGTAATTATTTGGTATTGGTACACTGAGTATGCGTAGTTATAAAAGGCTTTCCATGTTGCGTGAATAATATCTTTTTAAGATGGGCTATTGGAACTGTGTAATAAAAAACCTGTTATCACCAGCCAGACTACTCAGATGGCCTACATTTATTGTAAAGTTACTTCAGAAAACTCGCGGGTATTCAGTCTGTGAACTGTGACATTTGGGAGGGAAAGCAGGGATTGGGGGTGTATCTTAATACCTGCCATTTAATTATGGACATTAGTTTAATTTTTGCAGCCTGCGCTCACGCTGAAGAAATGATTTCAGTTGTTATTCCTCATAGTCCTGGTGTGGGATGGATGAGAACATTTCGTGGCTTCAGGAAGGTCTACAACATGGTTGTTGGCTGTACGGTTGGAAGCCAGAGCCATTTCCTTCTCCTGGGGAGTCATTACTTGGGTGTGTTTTGTGTTAGAAGAAATTTGTCTGGATCACTGATCATTCCAGAACATACTTCCTAAGGATATAAAAAAGTGAGTGCAGCTTCCTGGGCCAGCTTCTTCTGAGCTATTAGTCTACTCCTTTCATAGTCAGGTTGAAGTAGACATGGGAGCCTAAAGAAGACCCCGTGGTCCTCTTCCATGTCAGAGAGAGCAATGTTTCTGTACAAACATTTTCCAAAACCAGTGAAATCTGGGGTCTCATTATCTTCACTTTACAAATCTGTTCAAATGTGCAAATCAACATCGGAATGGGTGGCTGCTGTACATTCACCAAGCGTGTTTGTTGTTTTTATTTTGTTTTTCCATTCCTGGTATACAGTATCTGGTTAGAATATCAGCTTGTAAAGTTATTTGGGCTAGCTCCATTCACTCCAGTGAAGTGATGTCATCTGTCTGTAGGATTGGGGTGTGTGTGTGTGCGTGTGCGCCAGAGGAAGGTGTTGAGTGCTCTGCTCTGTTGTTTTCTGTTTCAATACCTTGAGAAAGAGTTTCTCACTGAACTTGGAGCTCACCTGTCCCGTCTCCATAAGCTGGTCAGCAAGTCCTAGCAAGTCTGTGTCTGCCCTTCATGTGCTGGAGCTCAGGCACATGCATAGCCTCACCTGTTTACCTGGGTGCATGCGATCTGTGATCTGTACTCAGGTTGTCGGGCTTGAGTAGTAAATACTCATAGCCACTCAGTCATCTCCCCAGTGGCCCTGCTGGTTTTTATATAGCCTTATTCCATCCTGAGATCCCCTGACACTCTGATTGGCTTTTCTTTTTGTTTATTTGAGACAGGGTCTCACTATGTTGGCCATGAACTCACAGAGATCTGCCTGCCTCTGCCTCCTGAGTGGTGGGATTAAAGGCTTGCGCCACCACACCCAGCTACTTTTAAACAAATCCTTATATGTTTTTTTGTGTACACATCCTTTATCAGATCTGTGACCTACAAAGAAGTTTTTCCTAGCATGTGACTTGTAGTGTTTTTGTAAAGAAAATAACAGGCTCAGATTTAGTGGGAAGGCAACATAATTTAATAAAAGGGGTCGTGATTCAAAACTTAGGATCACAGTAACAAGAGTTCCGCAAGGCACCATAAATGATACTTTAAGTGCTTTTATTTTATTTTTTTCCGTGACTAAAAGGCTGTGTTTTAGCAATCCATCATCATGAGGTGGTCAACTGATTGTTTAAACCACAGCCTTGCTGCACTCCCAAGGATGGAGCATGTGTGTTGATGTATGTGTGGGTATGGTGGGCATGGTTATATATGTACATTCACAAGTGTGGGCACATCTCCTGCATTCAGATGGGAGGTAATAAAGCTAAATGACAGCTTTGGATAAAAAAGGACACAGAACAAAACAGACATGTGCAGGAGGGAATAAATGAATAAATCTGGCCGAGGACTTCTGTGGAATCCTGCCTGATTATTCCAGGAAGACCCAGATTGGCTTGGGCCAGAGGATAGACTAGTGTATACCTTGTTAGCCATCAGTTGGTGTCTTACAGCCTTGCAAAGTGGTCAGTCTGTCTGGATAATAGTGAATGATTAAGTAGCCTACAGTCTTGGGTCTTGTTGATCATTGACAAGTTAACCTCTATTATTTTAAAAGCTACTTTCATTATTCATGTTTAATGTTACTCAAAAGATTTCCTTTGCCAGAATAGGTGTGTGTGGTTGTTGGTGAATATTAGAATAAGAAAGTGTAATACCTCCTACTTAAGAGTTAAGTCTGAATTCTAGGCGAACTTAGAGTCTAGCTTTCCTCTTGGACATGAAAACTGTACAGCTTAATTGTGCAGTCTGAGAAACATTGAAAATCAAACCCTGATGTATTTAGGTTTATGGATCTGGCTTGCCTGTGTCTCAATTATGAATCGTGGATGGAGCTGGAGCTGGAATTTGACTGTTTGACTTCTCCGGAACTTTTGGTTTGGCCCTGAACCAAGTGGCGTGTGAGTGGGCCGGCGCCCAGCCGCGTGTCTCCCTAGGGAAGGGAGTCGGGAGGGACAGGAGTCGCACTGTAGCCAACTGTTCATCAATGGAGCCAGAAGCCTTTGAGTCATTTCATGTGGAGGGTGGAGATCGGGTTTGAACATTAGAACTAAGTTACATAATTCTGCTGCACGGCTGCACAGTTAGTAGTTTGTGTTCACCAGTTTGGAAAGGAGCAAGTCATTTGTTTAGCCTTTCCCCTGGGTCTGGTTACGCTTGCTGAAAGGCTTCCCACCTCACCTGGCCTCCCTCCCCGATCTCCTGTTCTCCTTGCCCCTTATTCCCATTCTTGTTGCCTCCTTCCTTTCCTCCTGTCTCCAGAATAGGATATCAGTAAGATTTTATTTTTGTATAAATGCACTCTCTAGTCCATTCTTTCCTCATGTTTACTTAGATCCAAGCTGTGCAAAGCCTATATGACCTTGTTATTTTGAATGAAAGCCATGAATTTGTTCTTGATACAGAAGCATCTCTCTCCCCTGGAGGGTTAAAGTGTGATTTTTTTTTTTACACCTCTGTGTGAAAATAGTAAGTTAATGCACGGGAGAGGGACTGTGTTTGGTTTAGAGCCACTGGTGGAGCCACTGGGCAGTAATAGGCGGCATTAGGACCTTGGGGGTAGCCAGGTACTCTGTTGTATGTTAAATCCCCCCGACTGCTGAGGGGGTGCAGACTGACACTGTTTATAGTTTGAAGACAAGGGATTTGGGTCATATCTGAAACCCTTTAGAGCGGGAGATTCTTAACCTTTGAGACTGCAGCCCCTCTGAAGCCTTCCCAGAATCACAGTTCCCACCTCTGTCAGGTTCCTGTTTATTTCTCTTTCCTTAATTTTGCTGTTTATTATTGGAAACTGGAAAGGCCTGGAGCAAGGGCAGATTGCAGACCCAAGTTTCTTCCTGCTTGAAGTGCGCTCTCTCTCTCTCTCTCTCTCCCTCCCTCCCTCCCTCTCTGTACGTGTGCATTCACATAAGTTTTTGGCAAAAGTCTTTTGTAGATGATTTCAGTGTTCTAGGTCGTGTGTCTGGTGTGACTTTTTCCTCTTGGCCTGAGTCTCTCCCCTTCATTTTGATCCTTTATAAACAGCTTGAATTTCAGACTTGGAAAACGGGCTCATATTTTAACAATAAACTTGGAAACTTTTGTGAAAAAAAAAATCGTTTTTGTATACTTTCCCAATGTGTTGCCGTTAGATTGAAGTAAAGCTCACTTGGTTAGTTGACGTTCCTGTTTAGATCATTCAGCTTGCTGGATTTGTAGGGTTGTCGGAGACATATTACAGAAAGGGTTCTGCAGCGTGGCCACAGCCAGTGTAGAGTCCCAGAGTCATCAGGAGTAAAGTGTGGCACAGAGGGTACTCATTTTCTGCATTATACGGTCTACACATTATTACACATTGTAAAGGGCTAATCTTGTACTGTCACTGATGTCCAGAGCCCCTCCACCTCATAGCTCTAGCCCTCTCTTCAGATTCTAGCAGTCATTTGGTGATATTCCTCTTGGTTCCTCACAGTCAACCTCTGAGTACATACGAGTTCTCCTTCCCTTTAAATCTCAAAGACCCTGGGAAGTGTCCAGTATCCCCAGCAAATCTGGGAAGTTCTCACGAAGTCTGTTCTCCTGTTTGGCTCTGACGCTGGGGCCCTGCTCCTCCGAGCTCTCCTTCCTCCGCAAGTGTCTCTTGCTCACCTTAATACCACCCCACCCCTTGCTGATGCTTCACGCAATCATGTTGGCTCTGAGATTGCAGGGTGATGTGCTGGGCTTTCAAGGTTGTGGGGAACATTTCAGAGACTTGAAGTCATAGAGGCATTTGGAGTTTGTGATAGGCCATCAACTCCAAGAACTCCATGGAAGGCTAGAGGACAGGAACTGGAGCTCCTAGTGGATGTCTATGCCATCTTCTAGGAGAAGCTTGGACTTTAAGGAGAAAGACATGGATGACAGTGAAAATGTGCAGATAGAACACAATAGGATCTGATTAATGCTCTAGAATTTTCTTCTGATGCTGTGGTGGGAGATGTGGACAGGGAAAGGTATGGAAAATAGGCTAGTAGGAAACAGTAGGGGCAGCCCTGGAGTTAGCCTGTGTGAGTCTGGATGGCGATGGTGAGTGGACAAGGGTGCTCAGGAAGCAGGGCTAGCTAAGATGGCTTAGCGGGTAAAAGTGCTTGCCACCAAGCTGGTCAGCCCGAGTTGATGATCCTCGGGACCCACTTGGCAGAAAGAGAACTGACTCCCATAAGTTGTCTACTGACCTCCATGTGCGTGCCGTGACATGTGTGCATCTGCCTACCCACACCTACACCCGAATAAAGAAATAAAGGCAATAAAATATTTCCACATATATAAAAACGAGAAGCTTAGGAAGTAGAAGTTGGGGGATTTAATGACTGCCTTGATGTACAAGATCAGGGAAAGTAGGAACAGGCCTGTGAAAATTGATGGGTGTCTGTTTTTTGTGCCAGGCTGGAGGGAAGAATTATCACCTTGGTTTGGTACACAGAGGAAGAGTCAAGTCATCTGAAAGTAGGGTGGTGATGGGGCAGGGGAAGGTTAGAAAATCATGTTGTTCACATCATGTTGATTTGGAGGCAACATTATCCAGTAGATCAATATATGGGTGTAGAGCTGAGAAGTGATAGAGAGAGGAGGCTGTGGTCAATAACAGTGAAAGCCATGCAATCACCCCAAAAGAGGGTATCAAGGTTGCAGAGGTGAGGAGCAGCAAGAGGCCCTCAAGGAGCATGGGTAGATCCTAGGAGGAGATGAAGGTATAGATGTTTGCGATGGAGGCTGAGGGTCGGGATTTGAAACTCAAGAGTGGATGGGGATGAAGAATGGAGTTTCAAGACTTTGCAATAGAGGGAGCCAGCAAGGTGGTTGGACTCATCAGGTAAAGGCACCAGCCGTACAATCCTGATGCCTGAATGTGATCCCTGGAACACACTTAAGGGTTGAAAGAGAGAACCAACCCCAGAAGGCTGTTCTCTGAATTCACATCTGTGCTGTGGTGCACACAACCCCCATGGACACACACAACAATAAACAACTTTAAGGCGTGGAATAGAGTTTGTCTTCATTTTACATTGGTGACAGACAAAAATGTTACTAAAGGAAGGCTGCGTCAACTGCACTGAAGTCCTTACTTGTAGCTGGGGAGATGGCTCGGTCCATAAAAAGCTTTCCATACAAGTGTGAGGACTTGTGTTTGACCCCCAAGAACCCATGTCAAAAAGTTGGGCATGGTGGTGTGTGCTTGCCAGAGAGAGAGAGAGGGATGACTGGACAGCCTTGCCTGTGCCCTCCGTACACACATACACACATATGCAAACATGCACACATACAAGTCCTTAGCTGTGACTAGGAACTATGTCAACTTATTTTTTTTTTTTTTTTGCATGAAACACTTGGTATTATGCCTAAAGTGTGCGCCGAAGGCTACAGGTTGAAGGGTTTCCTAAAACATTGCCTATCTGTACATATGCCTGTTTCTTGTTTCGAGTTGGCGAAATACTTCTCCAGGAGGCTTTGAGCCACCGCACACTACTAGTACGATGTTAGACACACGCTTTCCATGTCACTTTGATTTCCCCTCGCGGGAGCCCCGTGCCACATGGTGGCCTTGTGAACTGAACCTAGATTTACATCCCAGGAAACGAGCCTCAAGGTCATGCCCACCAGGGCAGCCGAGGACGAATCAGGATTGCAGGAGTTCTGGTCTCTGCTTAATAGCAAGCTAGCCCTCTTTCCCCTAATTAAAAGTCTATAGTGATTCCCACTTCAAAGAGCACACTTTGCTACCTGCAAGAAGACACCCTTGGAGGAGCTGGGAACCTCCCCATAGGGCAGAGTGGGAGTGCTTGTCTACAAACTTTCATTAGAACCTTTCATCCCCAGAGATGAAAGGTCTCTCAGGCATCAGTAATCCCCACAGACTCCCTTTGAGCAGGAGGTGGGAACTAAGAGCAGCTGCGAAGGCAAGAGTGCTGTCCCCAAAGTGGCTCCTTAGCCCTCAGCGCCAGGACCAAGGTGCCTGCCGCTGCTGTGCTGGGTTGGTGCTGTCCCGTACAGCAGCACTGTGGGCCTGTGGCTACCTGGGGCTTGCTGCCTAGCCAACCTCACTCCTGGGTGATTCCAGGCCAATGAAGGAGCCTGTCTCAAAACCAACCAACCAACCAACCAACCAACCAACCAACCAACCAAGGTGGGTGACTTCTGAGGAATGGTGTCCAAGGCTGACCCTCTGTTTCTGTGCGCACGCGTGCGCACACACATGTACACACATACATTCTTATTTGTGACTAGGAAGTAGGTCAGCTGAGTTTTACGTGCCACTTACATGCTGGCATTACGTAATGTTGTACTTGAAGTTTACAGGTGGGAGGGTTTTCTAAGGAAGGGATTATTTTTAGTTGTTCTGCTTACCTCTTGGTACATTTTGTTTATGACAGTAGAATAAGACATTAGCCGAATAACCCCTGGAAGCTGCTGCAAGTGCCCCTCCCTTCTACAGAAGTAATTGATGAATTGAAACCGAAGCAGCCTTCTGTCAAGCGTTTTTCTCACCTTCTGGAAAGACACCATTATCTGTCTGCCTTGTGACCTTCAGTTTGGGGCTTGTTAGCCTCATTTAAACTTTATCTCAGATGCTGTAGTATTGGCCCCCGTATTACCAGGACCTTCTCCGTGAGCTGGTACCACTTTATCTTACTCAAAGTCTTTGATAATGAGAGGAAATGAAAATATTTATGAAAGGTATTTAAGAAAGATTCAGTGTAAAACTTTACAGATTGTTTATTTTTGGAAACACAATGTATTTTGCTGATAAGTATATATAAACA
This sequence comes from Peromyscus aztecus, assembly GCA_902168405.1. Taxonomy (NCBI): domain Eukaryota; kingdom Metazoa; phylum Chordata; class Mammalia; order Rodentia; family Cricetidae; genus Peromyscus; species Peromyscus aztecus. The sequence continues at coordinate 18,699 of CABHPQ010175567.1, forward strand.
CAGGTTTTCATTTTCCTAATTATTTAGCTTTGGATAAAAGTTTAATTGGAAGTAACATGGTGTCCTCAAGTATCAAAGGTGGCATTGCCCAAGTCACAGTGAAATTAAAGGAGTATGTACTGTGTTGCAATAAAAGTAGCCCTTGATGGCTGAAGAGATGGCACAGTGGCTGCTGTTCAGGGACTGGAGTTTAGGTCTTAGCACTAAGTAACAAGGAAGGTGTCCCGTAAATGCCTGTAACATCAGCTTTGAGGGACCCAACAGCTGCTTATGACCTCTGCATGTGTACACAGGCATACACAACCCATGCACATACAAAGCACACACTCATACAGACGTGCACACCAATAAAACAAATCTTAAAAATAGCATCTGAAATAAGGGTTCACGTTCTGACCCACAGTTCTTGCCTTGGGATACACCTGTGTCAGGTCAGTAGCAGGAATGGTCCTGGCAGATGAAATTTGGGAATAATGAGGTTTCCCCTGCTGAATTCTGTGTTTCCCCTGGAGAGGGCTGCAGTATCTACTTTCTCTGTTCAGCTCATGACTATGAAATCATTGTTTCCTCGAGGTCCATAATGAGGGTGCCGGTCAGTTATAACATATTCATTTGATCTTTGAATCATACATAGGCTGTGCCCCGTCTCCAGGAAGGAAATGTAATCACTTTGAAAAGTTTAGGAGAGTCAAATATTTCCATCATCTCCAAGGGCCAATACGCGACCGACTCATTGATGCATGCAAAGTTAATCTTTCCGTAGTCTGCTGGAATCCTGAGCTGCTAGGGGACCTGGTGGTGACCAGCACCATGGGTGATTCACACATTCCTGAGCTGCTGTCTCCTTTCACTCACTCTCTCCGCTGTGGCTCACAAAGTGGTGAGTTACTTTTATCGTTGCTGTGGCAAGGCACTTTACAAAAAGCAGCTCAAGGATAGAAAGGTTTATGTTGGCTCGTGGTAGAGAGGATGTAGGAAGTCACAATAGGGGGAGTTTGAGGCTGCAGAGGGGAGATGGATGCTGGTGCTCCACAGGCTTCCTTGCAATCTTTTTTTTTTTTTTAAATTCAGTTGGGAACTCCATTCTACAGGACGGTGACTCTTGCATTCAGCATGGGCTTTGCTTTCTCACTTCAACCTCCCTGGAAATTTTCTCAACAGCATGTCTTCTCAGTGATTCCAAATCCATCAAGGTTGACAGTGGTGATTAGGGATCACAGCATCATAAAGGGACCTGAGGTGATGCTGAACACGAAGCCACTGGTTTCTTTTCTGTATTGTGCAGCTCTTCATAAGTTATGTGTAGTCTTGGGTGAGATGGAACTATTCGGAGGGCACCTTTAATCCCAGGACCTGGGAGGCAGAGGCAGGCAGATCTGATTTCACTCAGTCTGTGTAGTGAGACCTTGTTGTCTCAAAACAAAAGACAGACAAGAATGAAAAAATGTCCTGCAGAGAACACCTCTGATCAGGCTCAACCATCTAAGCTCAGAGACAAAGCAAGCCCCCCCCCCCCCCCCAGTCACACTCATTCCTGGGAACCACCTCATGGGGGGCAGATGTGTCCCAGTCAGCCTTGCTCTGTGGCTTGTTGGTCCCTGAGACTTTGTCAGTCTGCAGGGTTGCTGAGGGCTGCATCACATGGCTCGGTAGAGATGGCTCAGACCCTGCTGCAAATTCGAATACATTTGCTGATGCACGCACAGCTGATGGACTGGTCTATCCTCGGCTTTCTGGTGTTCATCCTTTGGAGTGATGCAAGTGCCTCTTCCTTGTGTTTCTACTTATTGATTGTGTGCATGTGTATCTGTGTGCATGTGTGTGCAGGTGTATTGGTGTGCACGTGCCAGGCATGTGGAGCCTAGAGGTCAACGTTGGTGTCTTGATCAATTGTTTTCCACTGAGCCTGGAGCTCATCAATATGGCTAGTCTCACTGGACTAGCCCCCAAGGACTCTACTGCCTCTGCTTTTCTTGCCCAGTGGTTACACACACAGACCACTCCACCCCATTTTTGACATGAGTTCTGGTGATCAAACTTGGATCTTGATGCTTTCATGGCGTGCTCTTTACTGACTGAACCATCCCCCCTGGACATACGTACATGTTCTCCCCACCCCAAGTTAGAGTCAGTAGGTCCTCTCATTTTGTTTTTTAATTCCCCACTTTTGTTAAAGAAATGCTCGCATTGCTGGCACATGGCAGGTTCTGTTGGTATCTTGTTCTCTTGCTTACACTGCCCTCTGTACAGTTCCGCTTGTTGGTTAGTTGTTCCAGTTCATTGGGTGATTCTGTGTCTGGTTTGCCTCTGTGGAGCTCGGGATCTGATTGCCCCCGTCCTTTGTGTAGGAACGGTATGCTAGTGATGGCGGGGGAGAGAGGTAAAGATGGTTCACAGAAGATATGCAGCTTGTCATAATGTAGTCTTACCTAATGCCTGGACATGGTCTCTGAGTGGCTTATTCATTGTCTCTTGAGCCTCTAAAGGCCAAATGAGACTGACATGCTAGGTCAGCTACCTGTGAGTGGTGATCCTGGAGGGGTTCAGTCAGATACAACACCCCCGAGTCACATGATGGGACTTAATGGAGACCAGAGACTCACTTGTCACTTTCAGGCCTGGAGAGTTTCCCATGAGCAGCATTCTTTGACTCCTACCCTAGGGCCCCTTGAACTGATAAGCTACTGAGCTGATAATAGGCTGAAACAAACCCAGGAGCTTTCAAGCATATTCATTGAGGAGGTGCTGAGCACAGTGGGTGTAATGTGAAGAGGGCTTGCTCTTGAGAGAACAAAGCTTGTCAGTAAGAGCTGTGGTGGGAGAGCATTTGCTACCACTGTGAGACCCTGGGTTCAGTCCGCAGGACCAGGAAGGAAAGAAAGTTCCACCTAGTTGGGGTAGGGTGGGAAGAACATACTTTAAGGGCAATCGGGCTGTGACCATGTCTTTGTCCTCCTCAGAAGTTTCAAACTGACTACTGTGGATATTTGAGCTGAGCACTTTGGGTCCCACACCTGATCACCTGGTGGTGAACACTGGATAAATAGACGCATTTAGTTGGGTGTTCTAATGTGACTCATGTAACATTTACTTGTTTAGTATGTGTGTGCTGCATGTGTGTGTGTATGTATGCACGCATGGATGCATGTGTGTATGTGTGCGTTGGTGTATATGTACGGATGCACATATGAATGCATGTGTATAGGCCAGAGGTTGATAACATGTGTCTTCCTCAGTTACTCTCCACTTTATGTACTGAGGCCTTGTCTCTCACAAATCAGCTAGTCTTGGTAACGAGCTTGCCCAGAGTGTCCCCTTTCTCAGCCATCGAGAGCTATGGCGCTGAGGATTTGAACTCTTATCCTCAGGATTGTGCTGCAAGCGCTTTATCCACCGAGCTGTCTCCCCATCCCTGATATATCATTTAAATGTACTGTTCACTTCAGCGATGTAGCTGATGGTGGAGTTCATATTCACCTTATTCACCTTCTCGAGAGGGTGTGGGAACAGAATTTTAAGTACTGTTTAATATAAAAAGCTAACAACTTTTCGTCTTAAAAAAACTCAGGGAAGAAAAATGTAGGACACGTTTATATTAAATGAAAGCGATGTCATGGTGACAAGCAGGCCACTCTGGGACTCCACGACTGCCTGGTCTTCACACTGAAAAAGGGTGTGAGTAACATGGACTGATGACCGTGCTCAAATGTGGTGCCTGTGAGCAGGTGGAGGGACCAGCACAGCCTCTGTCTCACTGGAAAGCAGAATTGCTGGAGTTTTATGGCAGGTAAATTTTGCTTGTCAGTGCCGGGAGGATCTTGGTCTACCCACCCTCAGCTCCAGGGGCCTTCTGATTGTCATCAAAAGAACTCAGACAAGACACACACAATGTTCTATGGCAGATAGAGTTTATCACGGAGAAAAGAAAGACCTCCTCAAGGGATGAGAGTGGGGAATGGTTCCAGGAGCTCTTGTGGAGGAAAGCACTTTTGTGTTGAATAGCTTTAGGTCAACTTGCACAAGCTAAAGTCATCTGAGAGGAGGGACCCCCATTTAGGAAAATGGCTCCATATGGTTAGGCTGTAGGCAAGCCTGTAGGGCATTTTCTTAATTAGTGTTCATTAAACCACTAGGGGAGGGCCTAGCCCATTATGGGCAGGTGCCATCCCTGGGCTAGTGGTCCGGGGTTCTGTAAGAAAGCAAAGCCAGTAAACAGCACTTCTCCATGGCCTCTGCATCAGCTCCTGCCTCCAGGTTCCTGCCCTGTTTGAGTTCCTCCTATCCTGGCTTCCTTCAGTGCTGAACTACAATGTGGAAGTATAAATCCAATAACCCTTTCCTCCCCAATAGAAACCCTAAATAAGACAATTCTCAATGGGTAAAAATGGCAATGACCAGAGAGGCCATTGTGTTGACCTCTGTGGTTAGCTAGGCTTCATGCTATTTCTTTGTTTCTGCGATGGGCAACTTTCCTGTCCAGGTAAATGACAGACTCATTTGGGAAAGGACAGTCTCTGAAACTTGCCTGTTAGACAGTAATCTTTTTAGGCTAGATACACTAGACAGAGTCCATGTTAAAACCCGTAGTTTTGAGATGCTGGCATACCTAGCCTGGTGCCAATCCTCATGTACCGCAGAAAGACCATCCACTTGCTGAAGGTGGCTCTTGGTCCAACTAGATGAGGGTCAATTTATTCACAGGACACTGGAGAAAGTAGCGAAGGTGATGAAGACAGCGATTCACAGCTGAGTGATCTTGGTGGCCACTAATGGTCCCCCTGGGATCAAGCTGATGTCCAGTTCATGTGGAAGGCCCCGCTGGTCTGTTCTGGGTCTCACTCTGTCCATCTATAAGATGTGCAGGGTTGGTATCAGTGTGCTCTAAGATCAAGCATCCCTTCCCCTCATTTTAGTCCACAGTGAAAGGGGCTATTACAACTTCTCATTTTCAACGTCAGTCGTGGCGATAGGCTGGGGAAAGAGCTGGTTTAGGATAAAATTATGATGAGTTGTTGGTAATCTGCTGGCTTAGTTTTTCCATTTACCTGTTTATTGCTTCTTTCTTTTAGCGCCAGGTATAAGCAACCAAGCTAGACACCAGGAAGACAAAAGAGGCACCCTTCACTTCCAAGTTATTAAAATCTAGCAGAGAGGAGCTGGAGAGATGGCTCAGAGGTTAAGAACACTGGCTGTTCTTCCAGAGGTCCTGAGTTCAATTCCCAGCAACCACATGGTGGCTCACAACCATCTGTAATGAGATCTGGCTCCCTCTTCTGGTCTGCAGGGATACATGCAGACAGAACACTGTATACATAATAAATAAATAAATCTTTAAAAAAAAATCTAGCAGAGGAAAGCTTGATAGCTCACATCTGTAAGCTTAGCATTTGAGAGGTAGAGGCGGGAGGATCTGGATGCTGGTCCACTGGTCTTAGCTGCATCGTGAGTTTGGGACCAGCCTGGGGTATGTGAGACCCTGTCTTAAATACAAACCAAACACACAAAAATGAAAATGTAGACGTCTAGACATTCATAGCACTCCCTTGAGGTTCCGAGAACGCTGCAGACCATGGTCAGGAAGAACATCAGAGCTGGAAGATGGGAAAAAGCTCCGACGTGCCATCTTCTAAGTGGGATGTGAACACAGAAACTGTGAACCCCCACCAGCCGGGCATGCTGGCACTGGGTCAACAGAAGATGGGGGCCTTCTGATGGGAGCCCAATGGGAGGGGGGTGACCGTGGGGCTCTGCCACACACTGTTGTTCTGTTGACAACTGGCAGATTCCGGGAGGGGGAAGCGTGGTGTCCAGGTGTATCAGTACTGGTGAGCCCACGTGGCTCTGATGGTTAGTTCCAAACTCAGAATCACGTAGACGGCTCTAACTAAAGTCTGTGGGACACAACACAAAACCAAAACTAGCAGTGAGATAAAGGAGTGTGCTTTAATGAAGGTGTGAAAGAACGGTGTTTGCTAGAAAAGTCCAATTAGTAGCAACCAGACAAGGGAAAAGTAATCACAAGGCAGCCGGCTACATGAGATTGGTAAGGTGGAGCGGGAGAGCATTAACCCTGTAAGACTTGGGAGAGGAGGGTAGGTAAGAGGGGAAGGCTTCATGGAAGAGGGGCCACTTAAGCTGGGTGTTGAGGGATAATCAGGAGTCCTCCCAGGAGGCATTTCTAGGGAACACGTATAAAGATACATGGAATAAAAATCTGTCACATTCCTACAAAGGCACACAGCATTAATTGTCACATCACATGCTGAGACACAATGTCATTATCACACGGAAATGTCGAACGTGGAAAACATGCATTTCATAGTGTTTTGGTTAGTAAAATAGCTGTCTGTCAAGCCATCCATGAAATAGGGTAATTCTTGGGTTTTGAGGATCGTCAGTATAGTTCTATTTAGATGCATTCCAAAGAAGCTCAATTCAATTTTCTCTTCTTACCAGCTCATAATACTTTTGACCCACCTGAGTTGATATCAAAGTGAATTGTATTATTTTGTCACTGTGAGATTTATTCTATATGGCAGGCAATCTTGACTAATAGACCAGATGCCTGAAATTTTTCTTTGAGCCATATATGTCTTTTTGGACAATGTTAGCTTGTGATTTTAAATTATCATCTGTAAGGAGAGTGGGTTTCGTGTTTGTATACACCGGGCATGGTGGCGCACGCCTTTAATCCCAGCACTTAGGAGCAGAGGCAGGAGGACCACTGTGAGTTCCAGGATAGCCTGGTCTACATAGCAAGCTCTAGGCCAGCCAAGGCTATCTAAAACAAACAAAATGTTTGTATACATTTGTTCACGGTCTGTCTGTGAGTACGCACAGACGTCAGAAGACAACCTGTGGAACTCAGTTCCATCTCTCCCCTGTGGTTCCTGTGGATGGAACTCAGGTTATAGGGCTTGGCAACAACTGCCTTTACTTGCTGGCCCATAGGTTTTTTTTTTTTTTTTTTTTTTTGAGACAGGATTTCATTATGTAGGCAGGCCAGGCTTGCACTCAGAGCCGTCCTCCTGCCTCAGTCTTCCAATGTTAGGATTACAGATATGAACCACAGTACTCGGCGTAGGCTGGTTTTAGAAGGACCACACCAGTTCTGCTGTCAGGACCCTGCAAGTTGAAACCGTTATCCCCATCACACCACGCTATCTAGCTGCGTCCCTACAGAGTGCACCGTGGTGACAGTCGAGTGTCTGTCGATGTGACTTTAGATTAGTTCTGCCTCTTTCCTCTTGTTCTGACCACTCAAAAAGTACTTTTCCTGCTTTAATCACAATCAATACTTACAGTAACGAATATCATCTCTATCTTAAAGTGGAGAAAACTGGAGGTTCAGACTGTCTGAAGTATAGACCCGTGCTCTAGACCTGGGTGGCAGAGTCAACGTACTGGCCCCATAAGTGTTCTCCTGTCAAGGATGGAGATGCTACACCACATCCTCAGCACTTACTGTGGTCCATGCTGGGCCCTTCAGTCTACACATCTGAAATCTGGAATCAGAAACCTTTGGGGTATCATTGTTAGCAATTCAGAAAATTTGGTGAAGTCTATACAACTATTCCAAAATCTGAACATCTCTGTGGTCTGAAATGTTGTGGTTCCAAGGGTTTGGGTAGGGGGCACTCTTATCTGTGTGTTGTGTAAATGTCAGAGGTTCTGTGGGGTCTTAAACTAAGACACATCTCTCAATACTCAGGATCCAAGGTAGGAGAGCCACTGAACTCGGGAGCTGGAGCCCAGCCTGAGCTATATAGCGAGAACCCAGCTGTAAATAAATGGACAAAAAATGGCAAACCCACCCTTCTCTCCCCAGTTTCTGCAATCTGTTTCCTGGTGGGTGTGGGGGAGTATTTTCTGGTTTGATGATTAATGGGCCACGAGTACATCTCTGGGGAGCATGCCAAACACAGGTTTCATTCTCTGTAATTTGAGAAGATCTACAGACTGCCTGTTTGCTAAGAATGAGTCCCTCCTCCTCTGACTCTCCTCCCCTGCGTGCGGGTTCTACTTTGTAATCCATGCTAACTCTATCCATGCTGGCCTCACTAGAGTCTTGGCTAGTTCCTCCACCCCAGGGATCTCTCTACCGTTGGCTCATTGAACCACTTCCTGCTCTTCTATTTTAAAGTGGCCACTTGTCCCTGGCTGCCTGATGACCTGTCTGTCTGCACAGCACATCTCTCTAGGATATTTTCATAACTTTGCCCTCTGTTTGTTTTGACTGCTTCTCTCTGTTTGAATGAAGCTCAGTGTGACCACAGACAGTGTCCTACACTGTATGTCCAGTTACCGGAGTAGTTAGTAGCTTGGCCACCCTAGGCTCACCTGCCCATCTGGTCTTTCTATTTATCCTCTACTTGGTTATTATCTGCCTTTGCATCTATCAACCTGTTTATCACCTATATCCAGCTACCTCATTTTTGTCTACCTACCTGTCCATTTATCTCCCCCTTTTCCTGTCCAGGCTCATTGTCTTCTCTTCCTTCCTTGCCTATCATCTGTCCAAGCTTACTGTCTTCCAGTCATCCATGTGAGGTTATGGGATGGAGCAGTAAACCTTCCCCTCCAGTCAGGGTAGAGGAAGACCCTTAGATTTTCTTTTTAGTTAATCATTTAACCTTGCACACATTTCTCTATAGATTTTTTTCCCTATCAAGTCTGTGATATAGCACAATGTTGAGATGTTGATTTTAACCACAAAGTTTGAATTGTGAAAAACTGTTGCTCACTACTTCTCTCTGATGTCTTTTGGCAGGGCTGAGTGATTGACAAAGATACCTCTTCAGCCAGCTCCTTGTGGATGAATGAATGACTATGCTCAGCGTTGTCTACACACGTTTTTCTACTTAAGGGTAAGTTTGAGGCATTGTGTCTCACATCTGTGAGAGTCTGTGTCAGTCTGGTGTCTTTGCTGAATGACCACATTCCTGTGTAGCTGTGAAGCTGGGAATGGGGTGGGGGGCAGGGCAGTGGATTCCTCAGTGCTGATATGGAGGATCTGGCAGTCATGGGCTCCAGTCTGAGTAAATTATCACAAAGGCACTTGGCTGGATGATCCGTTCAGTGTGGAAATCTGCCCAGTCCCTCTGTGGGGCTCTAGATGGAGGAGATGGAGCTCACCAGCTGTGTCTTGGATGTCAGGTACTGATGGACACATGTTCAAACTCCGCAGTATGTAGACCCTCCCATCTGAGAACATCTAGGAAGTGCAGTTTCTGGCTGGAGTTGTAGGATAGGTAAGCTCCAAGCTCTGGACATAAGGAACCCACCCACCAAGGTGAGGTAAGATTCCCACTGCATGGTTTAGGCTGTGCCATCCTCGGGTTTTCCCTGGTAGATGTGTTGCTGGAGAGACTGGCACTCCAGGCAGTGTCTGGGGAAGAGGGTCTGCGCCCATGATGCTTTGCAGACGTGCGCTCACAAAACAAACTTCCAACAGCCTTTGCCTCTTTTTCCTGATTGATCACATTGTACGAAATTAGCTCTCAGCTCACGGATCTACCTCTGAGGGTCCAGAAACCACCAATCAAATGGTTGCGCGCCCCCTGTTCTGTCACCGTATTTTAATTTTCTGCTGAATGATGATCCCTCCCTGATACCTGCTTTGCTTGTTCATTTGTTCATGTATTTGTGTATCAACTTCTATCTGGTTCATTGTTGCCTGGTTTCCGAGCCCACATCTGTGCATGGTGCACAGCAGGCAGTCGTGTGTGTGTGTGTGTGTGTGTGTGTGTGTGTGTGTGTGTGTGTGTGTGTGTGCATGTGACCATGTGTCTTCGTGTGGTGTGGAAGCCAGGGGGCAACCTCAGGAGCTGCCCATCTTAATTTTTATTGAGACACAGTTTCTGACTGGCCTGGCTTGCTGATTTGGCTATGCTGACTGGCCAGCGAGCCCAAGAGACCCATATGTTTTCACCTCCCCAGCTCTGGGATTACAGGCTTACACTGCTCCTGAAATTTTTTTACATGAGCTCTGGGGATTGAACTGTGTTGTAGAATATTGTTCCCTCAACACAATATTCACTGTCTTCAGGACAGCTGCAACTAGTTAAGACCCCTGAGCCTGGCCTGGCCTGGCCTATTGACTGTTGACCTTCCATCATAGAAGTAAGGGAGAGAGGTAGCTATTGAACCTTCATCTGAGATTCCAGCCATCCCCTTAACCCTGCATCTCCTGGCCATTAGTATGTAATTCTGTCCTAATTTCATGACTCTGGAGATGTTAGAATTTGTAGTCTGTGGAAGGTTAATTGGGTGAGGGCACTCCATCTATATAGCTCTGGATAAGTCACCATCCATGCTGGGGCCAGCCTTTTGGTGGTATTGCTGCTTTTGCCTGGGGAGGCAAACATGTCATCTATGTTTCTGTGAGTAATCTCTCCAGTATACTCTGTAAGGAAGCGATAAACTCACTCCCAGAAGTGTAATTTGCTGGGCTCTGCTTTGGTGGGAAAGGGTTCCCACACTTGGTGGCAAGGTCTATGTCAGGCTGGAGATCTAGGGAAACGCTGTATATGTGTGGGGCATATATGTACATGGAGGCCTGAGGTTGACATCAACCATCTTCCTTGATCACTCTCCACCTTATATACTGAGCCAGGGTCTCTCACTTGAATCTAGAGTGTGCAAATTTGGCTTATCTAGCTAGCCAGCTTGCCCTGGGGGTCCCATCTCTGCCTCCCATGTGTTAGGATTAAAGTTGGCTGCTACCCCTGCCTGGCTTTTCTGTAGGTGCTTTGATCTGAACTCTGGTCCTCACATTTGTGGGCAAATGCTTTACTCACTGAGCCATGTCCCACCCCCCTGCCCATCCCCCTGAATTGGAGATATTTAATATACCAGCTGGGTGTAAAAATGATCTTCCCCTGAGCTTGGCTGGCTTGCTCCCTTCTTTTCTTTAAAAATCTCACAGCTTGCTGAAATGGGAAGTGTGTATCACTTGCCCGTATGTGTGGACCCTGGGACTAGCTTGTCCACCGGACCCCAACTCCACCTGGACATAGCCCTAACCAGGAGCCCAAAATAGACCAGAGTCTCAGGAATCTGCTCAGAACCTCCCGAGCTCCAGGGAGACCAACCTGGAGTCTGTTTTCTTTGTTTTATCTGATGGGCAGGCATGCTTCTGGTGCATGTGTTGAGGTAGAGGAGGAGGGAATGTGGTGTGGGGCAAGGACATTCATGTCTGGTGACTTCAGCAGTGAGGAGGCAGTTGGGGAGAGGGGAGTGAGCAGATAGCGACCGACCTGGGAGAGGAGTCACAGTAATTAGTGGGAGTGTGAGAATGATTAAATGATTGCTGAACCCGCTGGAAGGTAGTCTCAGCTGCTTTTTTTTTTTTTTTAGAGTGTGTTGAGGTACCCTTTGCTCAATAGATTTAAACAAAAAAGAGAGAAGCCCATCTGTGCAGGCTGGAGAGGCTCTAATGCCTTGATGCTGGGGTCAGCCTCCAGGGTAGAACAACCAAGTAGCAAACACACTGCATGTGTCTGTTGTATATTTGCATGGGTTTTCGGCATCTTACCTGGGAGGCAGATCTTTGGACATGAGGGCTGCTGTACCCGCCTTCACTCTAGTCTCTGGCTGATTTGAAGATGTCGCGTTTGGTACAGCTTGACTAGATTTGGAGTTTTTGGTCAGCTGGGGAGAAAAATCACCAGCTCAGGTAATATTTCTGCAAACCTTTGGTTTCTTGCATGCAGTGTTTCTGTAGTTTTGTGCTGGTTCATCCCCTGTGGTCTGAAGGATTGCTCTTCCACAGAAATAACACAGGAGATGCCCTTTTACGCAGGAGATATCCAGAATTTTTTTCTTATTAGTGTGACTGGACCAAAGAGTCATGTTTGTGCAGGGTTAGTCTTCTGGAATCTTGTTTGGACAAAGGCAGTTTATGTTTTTAACTCTTGTTTATTGTTGTTATGTTTTCCTTTATTTAACTCCATGCTGATGATCAAACAGTAATAAGGGATGCTTCTGCTGAGCTGCTTTTTCTCAGTAATTATCTGAGCAACTTTCAAAGTATGGCCGATATGGAATTGAGTTTCTCAGATTCAAAGCAGAGTGATTATTCATATCACCTCATATTACTTTAAAAATTGCCTTTTGACATTGGAGGTTGAAGTTCAGTGGTTGAGCACTTAGCATGTTGTGACTTTCATCATCAGTATTATAAAAAAATATTTTTAGCTTTTCTTGGCCCTTTTTATACTTTAATACATTTATTTTTGTTTTCATTTGTGGTGAGTGCTGCTATTACCCACTCCATTTTAAGATGAAGCAAATAGATTTCAGATAGCATTGGCATTACTAAAGTGAATTGCTGTGGGAGCCT
>CABHPQ010175568.1:0-39749 GCA_902168405.1 Peromyscus aztecus
GAATTTTGTCACAAACATGAACAACTTTCGAATCTTCACGTTAACTTTGACTACTGACATCCTAGCAGTCATGTCTGATGTGCATTGTTAACAGCAATAGAGCACAATTCACAATTTAAAACACTTGCGTTGACATTTGTGAATTTTTGCTGACTCCTTGTCAGCTCTTCCTAATGCAGCTGACAGTCACAGCTGGGAGCTGAAGGCTTGACTCTCACATCTTCTTCTACTTACTGTAATGAATATTTTTATCCTTACTTTGCCTTTGAATTTTTCTAGGTATTACCTCAGCCATTGGCTTGATGACTGTGAAGGTTTCTTTTAGTAACTATGTAGGTAAAAATATAAATAATAGGATCAGAAAATCCACTTAAAGGCATGGAACTGCTCTACACGGAGCGTACTGAGAGTGATCTATCTCATGCAAACACTGGTATCAACCCTCTGTGAAGGACTGAGAGTGATCTATTGTGGGGAAACACCAAGCATCAACCCTCTATATATTATGGAATTCTTGCTTTTCTTACAAGATACCTTCTACAAAAGATACAATATGGGATAAGGAGATGGTTTGATCGGTAAATTATTTGCCACACAAGCTCAAAGACCTAAGTTTGGATCCCCAGGGTCCATGTTAAGTTTAAAAAATAAAAACAAAAATAAAAACTGGTGTGCCAGCATGCCCTGGCAATCGCACCTGCACTGGAGAGGCAGAAACAGGAGGAGCCTTTGGTCATGCAGATCAGTAAGTCTACTGTGACCGATGAAGTCCAGATTCAATGAGATACTGTCTCAAAAAAATAAGATCTTCAGCAATTGAGAAAGGCATTCAGTATTGACCTGTAGCATGTGCGCGCGCACGCACACACACACACACACACACACACACACACATATCTACTACACATATACAATCACACATGCAGTGGGTGAACATCATTGTTTTCAAAAACTGAATACACAGCAACAAAAGAAAAAAGTAGATAAATTAGAATGTGTTGCGATTTGCAAGTTTTACACATCCATAGATAGTGCATCAACAGAGTTAAGAAGCAACTTTCAGAAGGGGACAAAATATTCACAAATCACATAGTGATGAAAAATCAATATCCAGAATACGAAAACCAGCGCAACTTCAAAAATAGGCAATGGGCTTTAGTAGACCTCTCTCCATGGACGATATATAAGTGAGCAATAAATAAAGGATGTCAATATTGCAGATGACCAGGAAGTTAAAATCAAAACTGCAGCAAACTACTTCTCCTCTGTTAGGCTAGTTATTTTACAAAATGAATAGAAACGGAAAATAAGTTCTGGTGCAGATATAGACAAATTGGAGTACTCACGCATCAGTGATGGGCACCGGAAATGGTATGGTCACGGTAGGGCCAGTTTAATGGCTCTAAAAAGGAGATAATCATATTATTGACCCAGCAAATTCAATTCTAGGTATCGATCGAAAAAATTTGAAAGCAGGGATTCAAGCAGATACTTCAACACCAGTGCCCATAATAGAATTATCCACAGTAGACCAAAGATAGAAGCTATCCGAAGGCCCATCAGCAGTGGAGTGGCTAAACAAATGTGGTTTGTACTTAACAATGGAATAGTCTACCACTGTAAGATGGAAATGAAATTCTGATACACGAGACAATGTGGATAAGCCCTGAAAACATTATATTAAGTGGAAAACTCAGCACGAAAGGATGAATATCGCATGATTTTCTGACATGAGGTATCTAGAATAGGCAAATTTGCAGAGATAGAAAGCTGTATAGACACCGCTATGGCCACGCTAATGGAGAAAGCAGAGTGCAGAATTTCTATTTAGAGCAATGCAAAGTTCTGGAAAGAGAAAGCTGATTTGGATCTGTCACATTATGAATGCATTTAATGTCCATGCATTGTGCTTTATGCTTTAGAATGGTTAGGGTGACATGCTCTGTGTGTTTTAGCACATTAAAAAAATCACCAAAATATTAGTAATGTTTTATTTTCAAGCTTAACAGAAGTTAGGACTTTATATGTTTATATGTCTTGTTGTGTGCCCCTCAGGGTTCTCTAACTTGGAAAACATTGTACTACATGAGTCCCAATCAAACTATATCTATAAGTGATTGGAAGGTGACATCATCCCTTACTAGATGACATAAATGTTAGTCTTTATTAATGAATCCATTCATACTTTAAAAAATGTCACACCACTGAAGGGTGAAATCTAAGGTGCTCTGCTCCCTGAACCAGGTGCCTGAAGAAGGGCATCGTCCTCCTGAGGAGAAGAAATCATTTTGAACATTTTGTGAGCTGTCCAAATTGCCCTATGTATAAACAATCAATATTTCTTGTTATTACTTTAGAAGTTCAAAATCTCAAGGCTGGCACAAACAAAAGCTGTTTTTGGCTAATATACTATCTTATCGCCAACACACACACACACACACACACACACACACACACACACACACCTACCATCCAGTTTTCTGGGCGAAAACAGAATTGTTAAGCAGGACAATGGAGCCTTAAAGCTTCAAGACCCCCAGAAACAAACTGGTCATTAGCTACTTAATAAAAGAGCATGTGTCACATCTTTGTAACAAGCCAATCAGAAAAGCAAAGGCAAGAAGGGTCTTAAAGGTCACACAATCGGTGAATGGGAAAGTCACCTGTAAGATCTGAAACCCTGCCAGCCAAGGAGTTCTTGAAAACTGAGCCCAGTGGGGTCAGTTGCAGGCAGCTCGATCATCCTGTGTCCTACCAAAAAGAATGCTGTCACAGCCAGTGTGAAATGAGAGGTTTGAGACAACTTTGTATGGAGAAGAAGAAGGAAAGAATAAACTAAGAAGAATAGGGTAACTGGTTACCCCAGGGCATCTCATGCTGGAGAGGAGGGCTCCCTGGATTTTTTTTCTCCTGGAATTTCCTATGTTTCCATATTTTGGACCATCCAAGGCAATGAATACAATAAATTGAATAGACATATATGGTCATCTTTCCTCCATTTATGTTATTTTTTTTTAATTAATTTTATTCTGTAAATGTTCCAGAATTTCAACTGTTCTCCAAAGGAGGAAGACAAGCCCACATCCCTTCATAAGGAGGAGTCTCTAGTCCAGGTTTTTAAATTTTATTTATTTATTTATGTATTTATGTATGTATGTATGTATTTATTTATTTATGTTTTATGGGTACGGCTCTTATGCCCGCATGTAAGTCTGTGCACCATATGCGGCACCCTCAGGGATCAGAAGAGAGCGTCGGATTCCTTGGAAATGGAGTTACAGGAAATTCTGAGCTGCCATGTATGTTCTGGGAATCAAACCTGGGTTGCTCTTGCATCATCTCTCTAGCCCCCTCTGAGCCAGTTTTGAAGCAGTATACACAGATGAAGTAAATCAGTCTTGGAAGGAACCAAAGCAAAACAAACTAAGGAACAAAAAAGCCAGTCCTGTCTACATTTGAATTTAGGAAGTGGAATTTGGTTCATTGGTTACCTTTCCCTTAGCTTTACATCTGCACATGGAATCCTTCCAAACTGAAAGTTTAACCAGAGAGCAGCAGAGTAAGGTGAGACAATGGAGGGTTCTGAGGAAAGTTATCATTTCGGCAGTCCTTTTCTTCTTTGCTCTCCCTTTCTTTTGTGATTTCAAGTTTTCTGAAGGAAACCCTGTGGTACAAGCTAAACAACATGAGCTGTGCTGGACATGCGGAACCAGGGTCTTGCAAGGAGCAATAAGGACCTGGATTCTCTGTAGAGTTTGGAAGTGAAATCTTCAGGTTGGGTTGACGTGTTTCATGGCAACTAACACCAAGCCCCCTTCTCCCATCTGGAGCAGCGCTGCCTCTGGCTGCCCTACACATGGGTTCATTTTGCATCTTCTCAAGAAATCGTGCAAGCTGCGGTGAAGGTCTTGCAGAGGTCATCTTTTCCTAGGGCTTCCAGGCACTAATGATTTAGTGCCCTAAATCATTCCAGGTTTTTCACTCCCCAGTTCTTTAAAACGTATAGAGCGATGGAACAGCTGCATCCTTGCTGTCCATAGGCAAAATTTTAGAGTTTGAGTCTCAATATTTAAATCTGTGTTAAGGTCACCACACCCTTTAAGGTTAAATTCCTTTGTGCTTTTCTCTTGCAGAGGGATAACACTTTATTCCTGGTATTAACCGAGAGTCATATCACAGGCAGGAAGAAGAATTATGCCTATTTTCAACTGAGACTTTTAGACTACAGAATGATCATTTAGCATCTATATTAGATTTCTTTCTGATTTTGGCCCTTAGGCAATCGGTTTATGAAAGGACTCTAAAAGCACTTGGCCTTTATATGAATGAAAGGATAAGCGCCAGAGAGTTTCTGACTGTAATGAAATCAGAAGGGTCAGCAACCCCTGGCTGTAGATGTTAATTAATGGACAGCCCATCCCTCAGCAGGGCAAGGTTGTGGGACAGCAGGTGTGCTTAGAGGAGGCACACTGCTGGGGAGCAGCTGGTTCGGCAGCTTTGGGGCTGAGAACAAGGAGAGACAAGCCTCTTGCACCAAGGCAACTGCCTTTGACCCCACAATGCCTTAGCTCACTGTCTTTCTTTGTTTCTTACAAATTTTGCATCAATGTGTGAAAAACGTGGCTTTCTTATCTTTGAAGGGAAACCGTTCACTTTCCACTCTGTACCCTCCCCATGCCTAGACCGGACATCCCTTGTCTCGGAGCAGAAGAGAGTTCAGCGCAACACGTGATCCCATTTCATGTTCTCTGAAATTACTTCTGTGAAATATCCTCCTACTTGCCACAGCTTGATTTACCGCATCGCCTGGAAATAACAAATGTAATTACATTGGAATCAACATAATAGGAGCCCAGATTGCCTTAACATTCCTTTTGCTGGGAAGGAACTTAATATGAATGAGAACCAGCTGTCTGTCTGTCATCATGAGCATTTGGTCAGCTTTCATAACTGATGACAGATAGGGCTCTTTTGGAAAACACTTTAAAGTCACATAATTGTAATGGCCATTTTTTTTCTTGACATCTTTAATATCCATAATGAATCAGACAAAGCATAACTATCCTACCTGAAGCCAGGAGATAATTCTGGGCTGTCCAAGCCATCATCTTCCCCAGAATAGTTTTCCCTCCCCTCATGTTTTGAATTTCCTTAATAAAAGGAGTGGTAAATGCTCATTCAAAACAGAAGACAAATGAAAGAAAAGCCCCAGCTAAGGGGCTTAAGGTGACAAGTGGGGTCTTCAGAGTGTGGCTTTAAAATTTAATTGGATTAGCTTTTATGAAGTATCTACTAGTTGTTGCCAATTTTAGGAAAGTGAATTTTTTAAAAAGAACTAGAGTATGGTGGTGATATTGGTGATGGGGGGGTGTTTCTAAATTGCAGGGGGCTGTGTTCCTTCACTTAATTTGGCTGTCACAATTCTCTCTTTTGAGTTGGATGTCATGGGTCACCTCAAAAGATAGCACTGAGGTTTAGTGACACTCACAACTTTACCTGGGCTACAAAGGGGTAGGTGATAAAGCTGAGAGCTGCGTTTGGGTCTCTGACCCAAGTCAGTAATAAAGCTGCTAAAGAAAGAGTTCAGTAAGATTGACAGGTTCAAGATCATCACAGTAAAGCTGATGACAGTCTATACCAGTCCAGTGACATTCCAATAACAGCTACTTAGTGTAATATAAGAACAGAGCCCTGATGTCAGCCAGTGCGAGGAGAGGATAATGTGACTTGGGTAGGCAAATGGTAGAGGTTTGTGCTTCTTACATGGCAGGGAGATAGTGAATTAATGGAGAGAGGAGACATATAGACATGTTTGGTTCCATATTTGCTATCACTTTAAGCACTGCAAGATTAATCTGATGTGGAAAGTGAAACTACATACATTGGAGGAAAGTGAAGTACATGCTGAGATAGAGAAAGAATTCTTAAATAACGCCCTGCTAAGTGCAAACAATATATGGAAAGTTGATACCAGAGATTCACTGTATTAAAATGAAGACCTTTTTATAATAGGATACAACACACAGTTAAAAGACTAAGTGACAGACCTGCCAATGTATTTATAATGCACACAATTCAGAAATAACATCCAAAATTATAAAGAGTGCACAAAAATGGTAATCAAAGAATAGGAAATCACACATATTATATGAGAAGAAAAATTAATTTAATTAGTAATAATGGAATACAGTGAAAGCAGTGATACCATTTTTATTTATCAAAATGAAGTACTTGAGAAGTCTGAACAAACCCAGTGTTGCCCCAACCTGCGACAACAGGAACTGTTGCTTGTTACTGATGGAATTGGAGCAGTTCTGACCATGACGCATTTCTAGGCTGTTTTAAAAATTCCTGTACCACCTATGGTGGCACGTTATGCCTGCAGGCTGTGCAGAGGTTGAAACCACCCACCCCGACACTCAAGGTCTGCCCACCCCTAAGGTTTGCTGTCCTTCACCTGGCTCCTTAAGCTGTTGTCAAAGGTCCCTAAAGCTACTATGAAATTTGCCATTTCACATTCAAGCATACTATGCTGAGTGTTTTGTTTTTTACTTTCTCTTTTTTTTCCCAGCTGATCAGTCCAGGATGCACACTTACATTTTCTTAAGTCATTTTAGGCAAATTTTTTTTTTAACCACAGCCAAAAAGCCACACCGTAGGACACTCCCAGGGACATTCTCCCAATCAAAGTGGACCTGTTCCTACTGCTATCCCGTTATCAGCACCCAAGGCTTTGTGGGCTACACGAGCTTTGTGCCCAAGAAATGACACACAAGAGGACTCTCAGTTTTATGAACTCTGTCTGCTTTCTGTATCCTCAGCATGGTGAGTATTCATAGTCAGTATCAAAGCCTTGCTGAGATTATGTAGTTCAGCCAGGAAGAAAAGTGGGAGAGAGGGAGGAAAGGGAGAAAGGGAGGGAGGGAGGGAAAGAAGTGTTAGGAAACATCATTAAATACGTACTCAAACTCTTTCTCCAAAAGGCAGTTCTCTCAAGACCTCTTTAAGAAGAAGTCATGCTAATTTTCCATTTCTACATGTGAAATGTGGGATGTGTGTGGGGCAAAGGCATGTGTGGGTGATGACATCATGTGTCCATGGTGCCCCCCCCCCCATCTGAGAGTGTCTCCGACCAAGGACATTCAACTCAGAACAGAGAGTGGCACCAATGGCGATGGCTTGACTTCTTCCCTAGGACAGCTCAAATAAGTTACTGTACACTTGTTGGTCTGTGATAACAGAGATTTATTTTCTCAGAGTTCTGAAGGCCAGAAGCATGAAGTCAAGATGTTGAGTTCAACTTTGGGCCTTTGTAGAAACTGAAGGAAGGTCCAATCCACACTTCTGTCCCGGCTTCTAGTGGCAGTCAGCAATCCTGAGGATTCCTTGGCTTATAGATGCTTCTCTACTCTTGCTGCCTCTGTCTCCAAATGGCCTTCACCTCAGCATCTCTCAAGTCTCCTCAGAACATTAGTCATCTGATTAGAGCCAACCCGACAGCCAGGTCCTCTTTCCAAGTAAGATCGGTGTCTTGGTATCAGAAATACTCACCTCATTAGAAGCACTCACAAAACCATGAGAGAGGCAAGAGAGCAGAATTGGTACAGGCTTCATCTCAAGTTCTCATTGTCTCCAAAGATGAGATGAAGTCAGCACACCAGCAAAATGGATTGCCTATCCCTGCTTCGGCACTTGTGACACACATACACACACACATGCACACACACACACACACACACACACACACGCACACTTCGTGGTAGTGGATTTTGGAAACTCTTCAGTGTTAACTAATGCTGTGAAATCAGCACTTCCTAAGATGGAATTAAGATGACAAGGCAGGCAACAGTCTCTATCTTAAGAAAAAGTGCAGCTGTTTAGCTCCATCGTTAGCAATGCAACTTAACACGTTGAAATTCTTCAAAGGCACCTGCTCTTGTAAAAGATTGGCATAATCCTCTCTACTTGTTCACATGATTATTTAATATACCAACTTTTAGCCTAGCCCACGGCTAATTCCTATGAAACCTTAATGAATTAAGTATGAGCTGATGAAATCTTCTGATCCTGAGTTTAGTCATCAATAAATATCCAAACATCCCGTAATATCAATTTTCCAGCCTAGAAATACATGTTTAATAATGGGCCAAGTCTAATGATCTTGCAATGAAACTGAGATCAATGTAATTGACTAAAAAACAATTAGGAATTAATGTTGAGATGCCTACCACATTTTTTTAAAATAAAATACAGAGGAGGAAAAACATTTAAGAGGGAAGATTATATTCAGGAATTCCATTTTGTTGATATTTCAGTCTCAATGAACTTCATAGTTTGACTACTGCTTTGTTTTATTTTAACAATAGATTAGGTAGCCAGGCAGTGGTGGCACACACCTTTAGTCCCAGCACTCAGGAGGCAGAAGTAGGTGAATCTCTGTGAGTTCAAGGCCGTCTTAGTGTACAGAGCGAGGTCCAAGACAGCCAGGGCTACACACAGAGAAACACTGTCTTGAAAAACAAACGAGAGAGAGAGAGAGAGAGAGAGAGAGAAATTAGGTAAATGATATACAAAGCTAGAGATAAAATGGAATCTATGCATCCCAAGGTCCTATGTAAAGTTGTAACTCTCAGCAAATGTGGTCAACCAACATAGATGCATAGACTCTAATTACCCAGCTCTGCAAAGCACACAGAGATTAATCAACCCTGCTTTAACATATGCCAGAAGCCATAATATTTTATTTTAATACAACAAAGACTATACCAAACACCCACATAACCTGGAATGGGGCACATAAGAATTGAACTATTTTCACAGAATACAGCCCAGACAATCCCATGCCTTTCTGTAAGAGTTTTGCAGCACTCACTTTGGTGTATTGCAAAATGCCTTTGAACACCTTAGCTCTGCCGCATACTGGCCAATCACGTGTCTTTAAAAAAAAAAAAACCTTCTCCTATACCGTGTGACCTACACCTCCTCACGGGGGAGACGGAAATGTAGTTTCTACCTTGCTGGGTTATTGTTAAGGGTACTAATACTCCTCAGATTATGGCTATTCTTTAGGTGACTCTGAGAAACCACATGTGCATTTGATTATTTGACAGAACTGTATCAAAAAAAAGGAAGAACTTTGTAACAAGATTTAGGTTAAATTTGCACATGAAAACCTCCCGTTTTATGATTATTATTGAAAAGAAATATGTCCAAACTGTTGTCATTGCTCTTAGCTGACCACTGTGACCAGACGGTAAGACACTACTGTAGAAGACACAACACACTTCAGTTGTAGAAGACAGAGAAATCAAACTGAACGGACCTGAAAATTCCTCCCTGCTGCTGGCTTTTATGGTAGCTGAGAGAGAAGACTCATCAATGGCACGGCTCAGCACTGTACCCGGAATGCAATAATATGAATCTATCAGGCAAGATGTGCCCACTGGTACAATAGTGAAATAAAAGTTACGGGACTAACCACCCACTTCTGATTGAACTTGAGACCTTCTTCACAGGATGGGATTCATGTCTGGGACTATAAACCTGGTCAGATGCCTGCGACTAAGGAAGTCATAGGCCTCAGAGAGAAACCTACTAATTACTGTTTTGCTAACTGGACATGTTGTCAATCTCTCTTCTAAATATTTATATTGGCATCCACAGGTTAATGCTGTTCTTAACCTTGGCCAGGGAAGCCTCTTAATGCAGTTTATGTTAACGTAGAGACTCAGAATTGGTGAAAGTGCTGAGAATAAGTCATGTCGGGTGCTGTTCCCCAAATGGGACATCTATATTAATACCCTCAGGTCTCAAGGAGCATCGCAAAAGAGGGTGCGGGAAGAATGTAAGAACCAGAGGATGGCTGTGAGTGCTGCAAAATGTTGTTTCCTGAATGGGACGTGGGTTGTAGCTGTTTCACTCATGAACTCACTGAAGCTGTAGTTACCTGCGTAAGATGAAGCCAATAAGATCAGTTAACATTTTGGAAGGCAGTGTTAACTGACTCCATGAAGGAGAGAGATGGCGAGAGGGGGGAGGCAACTGTGATAGTGGGAAGGAAACCTTTTGGGCATCTAGGAAAAGTAGAATCTCAGGGTGTATGTAATCAAAACCCATTGTATACATTTTGAAACTGTCAAATAATAAATAAAATATATTATTAATATAAAGGGTGTTATTTGTGAGGGTAGGCATTGAGGTATCCCACTCATATCACTTTTCAGAAAAGGATTCCATGTGCAGCTATGAGGAGCACAGCTCAAGGCTTCAGGGTCTACCACAGCTTTTTCTCTCAGCTCACAGTGCTCTTGCAGTGGGCCCTGGCAAGAAGTGGAGCAGTGGTGCAAAGGCTCATGGGAGCCTCCTGCCAGTGACTAAACAAGGAGTCACAAGAGCCTCAACCATTTCCTCCTATGCCAGGGCCCTGCCCTGGGCAAGCTACAGTCCAGGGCTGGCAGTCCTGTTGGGCTGGTGAGGGTTGGCCAGGCAGGCATGGTGGAGCAACGTACCCTATCCAGTCTCACTTCTTGCTCTTTTTCCCACAGGTTTACTCCCCACAAAAATTCCCCGTTTCTAAACGCCTCAACGCATGGCAAATGTTTAAGAATTTCTTGTTACTGACAACAGGGACTCACAAAAAAGAAAATCCTGGCAGAATGATAAGTGGGAACACAGGAGTTTCTCATTACTTTGCTGAAGCCTCCCAATCTATGCTGTTCTAAGTGAACAATTCACAGCTCTTGTCTGTACCCGTTAGTGTTAAGCCAAGGTTCGTAGTTGTGTTTTTCCCCATTTGCTCCAACAGGAATTTGCCTTCTTTGAGTCAAGAGCATTTCTTCCACGTGTATTCACTGTGATGATGAAGAAAGAAATGTCTCACTGTGGTTCACTACAACGAAGCAGATATGTAGTGTGTGTGTGTGTGTGTGTGTGTGTGTGTGTGTGTGTGTGTGTGAGTATCAACTAAGATTCACTATGTCCTTAAACGTTCCTCTGAGGCCTCATTTTCTAAGGTATTCGTCATGTTTATTGCTTTTCTCTGGACATTATCCAATCTCTCCACCCCACATCTATCATCAAACTCAGGACTTCAACTTCATAGCAAGTGTTCTCCAACAAACAGATGGTCACAGGAGCTGGGTAGAGAAAATCAGGACCATGACCACTAAGGAGGGGAACTACAAAAGCTAGCCATGTGAGCTTTCCATCAACATCCATCTTTGTAGTGAGTGACTGCAGGGCCTTTAGCACTTATATCCCCCAACTCTAGAGACAATTTGAAATAACATCATCCAAACTGCACAGTATTAAAGTGTGACTCCAGGAGAAGCACAAAACTGTGTCTTCCATCAGTTACACCAATGAGCAAGCTATGGCCTTCCTACTATTAAAATAACTGAGTTAGCACTCAGTTATTTTACGCTCAGACAGGTCCCCAGAGTGCCTAAAAAACGATGAGTTAGGAATTTGTAGAGTAAGGAAGAACCATATCCTCATTTTGCCTCCCTGGATTAACATGTTATTTTTATTATTTATGTGTATGTGTAGGTATGCATGTATTTTGAGACAATGTCTCCATGTAGCTCAGGCTGGCCTCCAATTAGCTTAATTAGCTCTTCTTAACTCCCCAAGCCTTTGAGCTGCAGGTGTGCACCACCACATCTGGTCACACTGAGTCTTTTAGAAGGAGCACATACTGCTGTCAGCTCTACCAGCAATCCTGTTCTTTAGACTCACATTTTGGCTCTACATCCTATCATGAACTGTCATCCCAGCACATTCTCTAAGAATCCCTTCACCAGCTCCCAACCCTAGTCACTCTGAACCATTAGCAAATTCTCCGCAAACACTGCTGTTTTCCCTGTTCTCTGCCTTTCTCGGAGTCTCTGTGTTCCCAGAACGTTCCCTCCTGAGTCAAATCATCTGTGGCATCTGCAATCCAGTTTGAAACCTCGCTTGCCCCCACACCCTGTCCAGAGCTTGCCTCTTGCTGCTCATCTGAATCTGAGAGCACACTGAAACAGTGTCCTGTTCGATACTCTGACATATGCATGGGTCTTCCTTCAGTCTCTGGGGGGCAGGAATAGTGGCCTGTTTTCCTGTATACTTCTGCAAAATATTCATGCACTAAGTTATGGCTGGTTACCAATCAAAGCCCGGCACTCGCGTAGGTATTAATTAGGTGTTAATTAGAAATACAAGCATTCACAAGGTGGACTTGGAACCTGTCACTAGGAAACAGCCTGAATGGGAAGAATTAATTTTAAAAAAAAGGCAAGGACTATGACCCTAAAGAGGTCAAGAGCCCATGGGCTGGTGCAGGAGACACAGGAAGGTCCCCATAACCCAGGCTTCCAGGAAATTTTAACAAAGACTATAAAAGATACTGGGCGATGGCAATTGCCATTGGTAGAGAAAGTCATGAGAAAGCTGAGGTGAGACAGCACTGTCATTTTGGAGCACCCTGGGGGAGCTTGAGAGAGTAGCATCATACCTAACCTCCAGTGCAGGGCTAAGACAGAGAGAAAAGCTAAGGCAGGGCAGGATCTTCAGGGAAGGTGAAGGGGTCCCCTATTGGCTTGAGTCAGTGGTCAGTATCCAGCAGTTAACCAGTTTCATTTGTAGCTGGCTTTGCTACAGAGATAGGCTGCAAGAGAAGAGCCACATCAGGGAATTGAAGCAGCCTATTCCAGCAACCCAGGTATGCAGTAAGCAGCGACTCCCGGATATCTTAAGCAGATCCAACTGCCACCTTCAAAGTCAGCTGCAGACCTGGGAGCTTTCACTCTGTCCATGAACACAATTTTAACCTAACTGACACACAATCTGTAACTGCCCCATATGACTGAGGGGGCCTCTCAGTGTCCCGTGCCAGGATGCCTCACCCAACATCTGGATTTTTAGCACACCTGGATTCACTTCAGCATTCCAGCTGCAGGCGTGATGGAGAGATTCACCGAGTTTCCAAGTGTCACTGCAGCTCTCGACTCATATGGAGAACCAATCAGCACCGTAGTGTTTAACTTTCACAACGGGCATAATTAGCATCTTAATCCATATGCGTGGAGCACAAACATACAGTGAGCACCATTGTCTCCTCTAACATTCTTTCAGTCACAGGCAAAATCAGCAGGCCCTTCTGTGACTGCCCTCCTTAAAACTAATGGATGAACGAAATGGAGTGTAGGGGCCAGTTCCTCGAGAGTTCACTTCTTTAGTTCAGAAATAGTAAAATTTCCCCTGTGTAACGTGAAACGATTCCCAAGGCAGAAAAAGATAGCTGGGAAATCCATAGTAATGACAGCGTTTTCTTGACGGTGACCGCATAGCCTCTCCCTGTCCCACTGCCCGGCCAGTTCTGCCTCTACTACCACTAATTCAGAGAGACAGAGATTATCTTTCCAAATCACGCGTATGTCTTAATTCTGGTTACGATAATCAAATACCATAGGCTGGGGGCTTAGAAACTGTAAGTTTTCTCTCACAGGTCACATTCCTCTGGAGGACGGAAGTCTGAGAGGAGAATGCGAGAATGGTTTCTGGAGAGGCCCTCTTCCTGGTTGTACACAATAACCTGCTCCTTGTATCCTCACATGGTGGAGGAGGAGAGAGCGAGGTCCCTCTCCCTAACCTGTAGACACTAACCCCATTCATGAGGACCTCTCTCAGGACTCAAAGCCTCCCAAAGGCCCCACCTCCTAATACAAGTCACCATGCAGATTTGAGAAGGAGTGGGGCCCAAATATTCTTCCACTGCGCAGGGCTATGGTGAAGAACTGGGAGTCATCTGAATAGTTGTCATAGCAACCATCCATTTGCTACTGAGAGGAAGGGCCGTAAGTGAGCCATTTTGAAACAGGTTGTCCTTTCTGATGCATGTCCTCTATTATCTAATTGACCCCAAATTAAATAATTTAGGTCATTCAGTTATCTAAATGAAACCAGATATACATGCTGTCCTGAAGTACACAAGAAAATAATTATGCTGGTCATGTCCACGTTACATGGACCCTTAATGAAGCTCTTATCTGGTATCTTTATTAGTCCCAATAGATGAGCTTCTTAATTATACTTGCTTTAAAAAAAACTGTTGTGGTACTGTTTTCTGAGAAAAACATTTGGACTGACTTTTTCATGTGTCCATTGACAAAATTGGTTCAAAAATTAAATCCTATAGATTTTCTTGTTGGGGCTTTGCCCAGAATCTTCAACTAGGCAACGAGCCTCATTAGGCTCCTAATGTCTAAGATTGCTGTTTGTGCTGTCCTCACAGACCTTGCTCACTGCTTAAAGGATAAAACCACCTCAGTAACAGAAAGGATTTGAACGTGGAGCCCTGATACTTGTCAGGGGAAATAGTAGAAATCTGAAGAATGCGATCTGACCTTGTCCTTAGATCCGCCGTTGGATTGAGACTGATAAACAAATCATAGCACCTGCGTCTTTAGTTAAACTTTAGTTAAACTTCCTATTTAAATTGCCTTTATGCTTCTCATCAGCATAGTTGGAAGGACAATATAAAAAAGGATCCATAAACTCAGAATTACACTTACTCTAAGAATGCAATCAAATAAACCATTTCTTATGTTAGCCAGTGACCTCTCTAAGAGGGCCCTTAGGATAAATTGATCACCGGTTTTAGTGGCAGAAAGAGCTAATGTCCCCCCAGGCAACCGGACTCCATTCTGTTTTATGGGGATGTTCTATAAGGGACCTTGGGATGTTCCTGCCTCTGTGTCAGCTGCTCAAAAGTACAGTCAGAGAGGCTGCTCACAGCTCCACATTCATCCATGTGCTCTTTTTCTTACTGTGAAAGAAAAACATGAGTTAAAGTAGAACTGAAAATTGAGATAAGAAAAATGAAGATGAAAATCATATTTACTCTCGACTTCACGATGGTCTCTGGGGTTTTGGTTGTATTTCTTCATTTTGTTCCCATGCCCAGGTCCTTTACTCTGGAGAAAAAAAAAGATATTATATAACACATGTAACCAGCTCTTTATACCTCATATAGGAACGCAACTTACATATCACTTAATCCTCTGCAAAGACCTCAATGACATCACTGAACACACTATACATGTGATGTTTTCTATTCAATCATCCCTTATCATGGACGAGTTTTCTCTTTATGTGTTTATGTGTATGTCCTGGTGAATTTCTTTCTAACAGAATAATTATAGTAACATTTTCTGATATGTTTTTTTATTATTTTAACAATTAATTCTTAAGGCTAAAATAATTTGGTCAAATTTTGTGTAAAATTTAAAGGCTATTGCTAGGAATTTGGAAATTACTCTTCAAAACAACTGCACTAGTGTCTGATGTGGAAAGCAGCTTTAGAAAGGGCAACCATGTAAATTGAAGGTGCTTGTGTTTATTATCAGACAACTCATATATATGTGCATGGCCACATGCATGCATATGCATTCACCTGTGTGTATCCATGGAAACAGACCACTGGAGCTGTAGCTGGGCTTCCTTTAGCAGATACAGATGTGGCAGCCACGCTTACCATGGCCTTGTCCCTGAGCTTGCCCCTACCTGACTTGGCTCCACAGAGACATATACAATATTCATATTAGTATCTCATATATATATATATGTATATATATAATTAAATATATATATATATAATTAAAACTGCTTTCCTGTGTCCCACCTGGTCCACAGCCGCTCAGACCCAAGTAAATACATAGAGGCTTTTATTAATTAAAACTGCTTGGCTAGTAGCTCAGGCCTACCACTGACTGTCTCTTACACTTAAACTCAGCCCATTTCTGTTAATCTATATGTTCCATGGCTTTATCTGTGTGCCATTACATGCTGCTCCCTGGACGGCAGGCTGGCATCTCCTGACTCAGCTTTCCTCTTCTCAGAAGTCTCCTTGTCTGCTTATACCGCCTATACTTCCTGCCTGGCTACTGACCAACCAGCTTTTTATTTATCAACCAATCAGAGCAACACATTCACAGCATACAAAACATCCCACAGCAAATCTATCCAAAGGTACTGCAACCAAAGATGGACATTTGGTCCAAATGAGGCCATTTTACCCATTCTCTTACAAATTTCACAGAGACACAGACTCTGGAAAGGATTAGGCTTGACTTCTTAATTAAGACATCCCTGATGCCCATCATGAGCAGGCTCAAGCAGTCCTGCTGCCCAAGTCATAAGGACTCCTGAGGCTGTCCCCTCACTAGGACATAATTTTCAT
Organism: Peromyscus aztecus; assembly: GCA_902168405.1. Lineage (NCBI taxonomy): Eukaryota > Metazoa > Chordata > Mammalia > Rodentia > Cricetidae > Peromyscus > Peromyscus aztecus. Next base: position 16,220 of record CABHPQ010175568.1, read on the forward strand.
AAACACCAGCCCAAGTTAACCTGACTGACGGATAATTATTAAAATGAAACTCACCTGGACTGGATGAGTTTGTAGTGATATGAACACTGTCCTAAAAAGCGAGCCTCTGTTATTTCCCTCTGTCTTTATAAAACTATTGGAAGGTGAGTAATGTGAATATCTTGATTTTTAGGGGAGAACAGCTGAAACTGAGAACAATTAAGTTGTTTTTCATCTGCCCAAGGTCTCAAATCCCTCAAGCAGCAAAGCTGAGATTTGGGCCAGGGTAATTTTGCAGTGAAGTTTGTGTTCTTTTTTGGAAAACGTATTAATTTGAGAGAATTTCATAAATATATACATTGTATTTTTATCATATCCATCTTTCACCTCATCCCTTTCCTCCCATGTTCCCACTTCCAACTTTATTCCCTTTTCCTGGTTTTTCAACCCACTGAGTCTAATCAGTGTTGTCCATGTCCACTTGAGAGTGGGGCTGTCTACTAGAGCATGGTCAAACTCATAGGGGCCACACCTCTAAGAAAACCAATTCTTCCCACTCTAGCAGCCACCAACTGCCACCAACCCCTCCACTAGGGGTGAATGCCTGTGTTCGTAATTACTATGTTGGAGTGGCCACTATCCTTCAGAAACTCATAGAAACCTCATCTCAAGGCAACTCAAAGCACATTGTAGCCACCCCAGACAAGGGCAGTGTAGACACAGTGAGGTAAGCCAAGATTCGCTATGACCCACCAACAAGCTGGGACTTACGTAGCTGCTTACCAACTTAAGCCGTGGTCACCAGAGAGCATCCACCTGGGACAGGAGGGCTACCATGTTCACTGCACAACTGCATTCTCCCTCTGGTTGTGCTGAATCCTGGTAGATGTAATGGCTTTTGCCTCACACTGCACAGCATCCTTAGCCTCATTCATTCAGGAAAGGGAGTGACAGAGACCCCACAGTTGGGACTCCATTACTTTTTATCAGAGCAGGAGACCCACTCAGGCCTCTCCTAGAGAGCAAGCACTGGCAAGACTGAGAGAGAGCATGCCAAAGAGCAAGGAATTCATTCTCTACCACAGTTACAGGTACGGGTTCTAACAGACTCAACGTGCTTTGGGCTGTGAGGAAATGAGATATCCGACTGTTGTTTGAACTTGCACAAACTGTGCTGTAATGACTTTAATTTGAGAGGGCATTTGAGGTTCTTGTCTTTTCAGTAGCCAGTTTCCCATTCCTGACGTGAAACTGGGCAAAGTGTGTAAAGTGGATGGCACTGATAACCTCCCTGGTAAAGACTTCAGGTCCTGCAGTCCATGAATTCCTCGAATCTTACCTGTTTTACCAGGACTCTTCCATGTCAGAGTCTCTACCTCCCCTCAGACTCCACCAGCCCCGGACTGTAGTCTTACTTCTCTGTAGCATCAGCTATATCCTCTACTCCTTTTTGGCAAGTGTAGCTCTTCCTTAAAAACCCTGCTGATATCCAGTGAGCACATAACTGTGGCTGTGATCACCACTCATCCCGTCAGCCCTTTGTGAAGGCTTCGGGGCTGTCCTTCCAACAGTAAGGTCTGAGGACAACCCTATTCATTCTTCCTGCAGGAACTGTAGCACAGGAGCCCCTGGTCCTAGCGGATCTCCTTGTCAGTAGATGTTTGAACGTGAGCATGTGGGATTGTTACACTCCATACCAAAGCTACCTCAATCTTGGGATAAGGGATTAGGGGGCATCCAAAGTCCTTTTCCCTCCTGACCCACCATCTTTGAAGCAATTTTGTGCACCCATTTGTCTGTCTCCCTTTAAAATGGATCTGTCCCTGAGGGCGCCATGGTCACTCAGGGAAATAAGCACCCTCCTTTCAGACATTCCATTCATGCCTGAGTACATGTGCTAACACTGATGAGTTTTGGGCTCCAACTGAAATTCCTCCCATCACATCTATTATCATTACTGCTATTTTCCCATCATCATCATCATCATCATCATCATCATCATCATTATGATGAGGATGATAACTATGATGAACCAGAGTTTATGAATGATGCTTGCTTTATAACAGACCTCACTGGAGAAAATTAGATACATTCACTTCTTCCATCTCACTCTTGCAATATAAAAACATTACTAAATGACTTAGTATGCCTAGCATAGAATTTTTCTTCTTTAAGACAAATATAATTGGCATTGAGTATTAGAGAAAAATATATGTGTTTTGCCCCAAATAGTTCTTCTTGCCTAAGCATACAGTGGATCTTGTACATCAGAGACATAAGGAGAGAGGGAGACAGAAAGAGTGTCTGAATGGTCTATTCATAAGATTGTGAACTCAAAGATCCTATTCAGCTTAGGAGCTAGAAGGTTCTTTAGACTTCAAATCACTGGGTGGCTTTAGGAAAGGTTCAGAACCACTTTAGATATGTGGAGTCCCTGTCAATCAAAGATGCTAATGCTGTTTGTAGAAACATTTCACTGACATTCAATCCCCCAAACAAAGCAAATGCTTAACAAATAACAATTATTTTCCTTCCTTTTCTTTCATTACTTGCCAGGAACTATACAAATACTGTGTTAAATGTCAATGTGGGGGAGCTGCTGCCAGAGATGACTGTGTGACTGGTAGATGAATGCATAGGCTGAGTGACAGATCGATGCTAATGATTGTTCAAGGGAAAGCTGAAAGCATCTTGTCCCTGTGTGTTTCTGATAAAGACAACTAGCTATATGTCAGGGCAGTAACCAAGGTGATTTTCCTCAATACCTCGTTATTTATCTAGTTCTATCTTTATTTTGTCTTCACCAAGATCATCACGGTCCTGAGAGAGAGAGAGGAGAGAGAGAACCCCCAAATCCAGTCGAAACAGTAGAGACACAGATGAAGGTGAGACCCACATTTTGTTTAGCCCTGGCCTGGCCTGATACATCTCTCCTATACACTCACAGGTGCCTTTGTGTTACTAGCAAGATTGTTCTGATAGCAGCGATGGCTATGGTTGAACATTTTAGATATTATTCAAAAGAAACTGGGTAATTTAAGTTTACACAAAATCCCCTATTAATTAAAAATAATCTAGAGATTAAAAATAATATGTTAGGAGAATGAAAAAAATAATAAGATACAGACTCAAGGTTTATAAAATTCCTAATTCAGAATATATTGGAATTCTAGCTATCATATGCTCTGTAAGTGCATGCGAATTGACTAATACTTAAAAATTACCCAAAACTTACTAGTCTAAAACAACAAATCTTTATCATTTCACATATGTCCCTGGGTAGCTGTATCCCAGGGTCTCTCAGGCAGTAAAAACCGAGCAGAACAGCATCGTCTGCTTCCATACCAGCCGGCTCCTGTGGCTCAGGACAAGAGGTCTCTGGTCCTTACACAGACCTCTATGTACAGATGATAGAGCATCCTTGTGGTGTAGCATCTGCTGTCTCCAGAGCACGCAGGAAAGATGAAAGCCAGGGTGCCCTTTATGGCCTATCTTCAGAAGTTACACATCATCATTTGCGACAATTTCCCCTTGGTGTCATCAGCCCTTTAACATGAGAGAATGCTACTCCAGGCAGGAATAACAGCAGGCAGGGGTCATGGGGTTCATAGTGGGAATTTGGTACCATGGCATGTAACAGAATCGCCTCTGGTCTCACTCACCTGTAGGTCAAAGTCACTGATATTTCAAACTTCAGCAGCCCTCTCCACCCGCTGACTAAACATTCCAAGTTCCTAAAGTTTCCCTTCTCCCCTAAAGTCTTAGGACATTCCTAGACAGGGGCATGTGGCACCATTCCATCCAAGGTACACCAGGCATTGCCACTGAAGAAATAGAATCCATATCAAACAGTGTTTATTTCAAAGTCAAGGGGTCTCCACTCCCCCTTCTCAGTATGTTCTTATTGGGTCAAAGCCATGCCTCAATGTCCTTCCTCTCTTGGCTTGCAATCTCTTTGGGAAGACTCCCCAGCTGTCATATGTGGGGGCCTGTTTCACCAGTTCACCAGACAGGGCCACGTATGCCTGATTACTCTTTTATTCTTTAACTACACCCCCCCACCCGGCACACACATACACACCTGATTGTAAGAATGAAATAAAACCTTTGAAATAGTGTGTTTGCTGAGTCTCAGCCCAGAGGTCATTTGCCCGTAGCTAAACTTCCACGGCTGCTACTCTTGCAGTGGGGTCAAATAGGGTTCAGAGACCAGACTTCCGCCCATCAGTCACCATGGTGCTAACCTACAGTGATAAACCCCGCAGCAACACACGGGTGGATGAACAGATGGGTCAGCAGCCACTTTAGTTTAACGACAGCAGAAATGCTGCCTAACTCTACCACGGAAGCTCTCTCGGCACATTCACCGCTAAGAGAGCAAAGCAAACGCTCAAGTTACTAAAGTAAACTTCTATTTTTAAGTCTCTTCCCACTGTTTTTTTTTTTTTTAACTACTTTTAGTCATCTACTTAGAAATTCCTCAATAAAACCTGCATTTGAGCGGAAAGCTGGGGTGAGTGCCTTGAAAGCCTGCATTGGCACTCAGGCAATTAACAGAAAGTTTTCTTCCATCACAGTCCTGATTGAAAGCTCTGGCTGTCAATGAAAGCTGGTGTCACCCTGGAAGCCGGAGAAGAGTCAGAACAGAAGTAAGGTCTAAACACCGCCCTAAACGCCCAAGAAGGACAATCATAAAGCCCGTTCCAACTGCTTTTCAAGTTTTCTCTAGATGCAGTTCTCATTGGTGGGACCAGTTAAGGGTACAGAAGTGAAATTTCTCAAGATTGTCTGTCATCCCAGCAGAGATTCAGCTTTGCTCCCCAAAGCTTTCTTGATAATAGAAGTTAATTGTGCCCCAGGACCGAGTGATGGATTTGTGAAGTAACGTACATGGCAGTGTGCTCATTTAATCACTCAACAACACAGACATGGATTAAGTATAAACACTTCTTATTTATGAAATAATATCCTTTAAACAATGACAAATCTTACCTGAAGTAGTAAGACTCTTGCTCAGAAATTTCTCAGCACATTGAACAATCTGAAGGATGGCCCCAAGCGGCTACTTCACCGTGAGTGAACATAGGGCATATTAATTTTCCATTACTACAGTAAAATCACCATTAAGTTCCACTGTTTGAACAAAAGATATTTGGTATCTCCCAGCTCTGTAATCAGACGTGCAGTCACAACATGGCTTTCCTGGTTCCCCTGCTTAGGCCATCGCCAGGATGGAGATGAGTCAATGACAGGTTCTTGCTTCTTTCGGGGACCTGGCCATGAATCTGCTTCTAAGCTCCTATGAGACAGAACGGAACTCAGTCTCTTACAGCTGTAGGACCAGGTTCCCTTTTCCCTCTTGATTAATGGACATGGCTGGTTTAGCTCCTTGAGATCTCTCCCTAGTCTTCCTTGTATGAGATCTTCTCACTCACTAGCCGAGAATAGCTCATCCCGTCTCCCTTATGTATGCCCGCCCCCTCACCCAGTCTACTTCTATCTCTATCTCTGTGTGTCTCTGTCTCTCTCTCTCTCATCTTTCCCTCTCCTCAATTTCCCCCTCTCTCTCTTTGTGTGTCTCTGGGTCTTTGTGTCTTTGTGTGTGTGTGTGTATCTACCTCCCTCTCACCTCCCTCTCCCTCTCTCTCCCTTTCTTTCTGTGTCTCTCTCTGTGTCTTTATCTCGCTCTGTGTCTCTCTGTATCTCTGTCTCTCTCTGTCTCTGTCTCTCCCTCTCCCTTTCTTTCTAACTCTCTCTGTCTGCCTCTGTCTTTGTCGATCTCTTTCTCTCTATCTGTGTCTCTGTCTCTCTGCTCTCTCTGTCTCTGCCATTCCCTCTCCTCTCTCTCTCTCTCTCTCTCTCTCTCTCTCTCTCTCTCTCTCTCTGTGTGTGTGTGTGTGTGTGTGTGTGTGTGTCTTTGTCTCTCCGTGTGCTTCTCTCTCTCCGTGTCTCTGTCTCTCTGTGTCTCTCTCGCGCGCCCTCTCTCCAACTTCCACTATAGCTATGAAGTCTCTCTGCCGTGTAAGGAGGGACATGTTCTTCGGCCACAACACACAGGAAAGATCATGGAGCCATGGAGAGAATGTGAGGCCCTCCCTGTGCAACAGTGACTCCTTACTGCTTGGGCTCTCCTTAACGCAAACAAATAATGGTTTCGTGCTTTTAAAATTTCCTCTAAAATCTTAAAACTATTAAATCATCTATTTTCAAATATGTATATTCATTTCAGAACCCTTCATTTACAGATGATATAAATTACATTCTTAATTGTTAGCTTTAATAAATGAAATGTTATTATCATTAACTATTTGTTTGGGTTTTTTGTTTCTTGTTTTTGTTTTTTTTTGTTTGTTTGTTTTGGTTGCTTGGTTGATTGGTTGGTTTTGGTTTTTGTTTTTGTTTTTGAGACAGTATCTTATACAGTCCTGGGTATATGACTTTGAATTCTTAATACTCCTGAAAAGGACTAGAGTTACAGGTATAACATATCCAGCAACCATCATTGTTTTGCCTACTTTAAGATAACCATTCACATATTACAAATAGTTTACAAAGATTTTTATTTTAAAATTTCTTTTTCCAAAGGTATGTGTTTCTAGCATTATTTATAAAACTGAAAATGTATCTCTAAATTTTATCATATGTGATCTATGAAAGAAAAAGTATTAAGGAGTTAAATAACTAAACAAGAGAATTTAAAACATGCATCACAGATGGCTAGCACTGGGCATTATAAGCACCACCGAGGGAAATGACACCATGTTGCTTAGTGTCTCAATGAGAAGACTAAGATAGGAAATTCAGAGTAAAAACAGGTTGTGTGCTGTACAATTTATACTTTGGAGTTCAGCAAAAGGATTGTCACTGCCAAGAGCATAGGGGAGTACTTCCCCCAGGACAGGGAATTTGAACTTGACAGCAGTGATCTGCCTTTGGACCTTGCCCATGAACTTCTTTCCAAACAGAACATCTGGTTTGAGCATGGCATCCTAAAGAAACAGAAGAGTTGCCATGTCACTGTATTCTAACCTTGTCACCTCAGTGCAAATTCTGCGGAGCTCTGACAAGGCCGGCCAAGGCAATCCACTACAGTGGACTTGGTTGTCTCAGATCAAAATGTCAGAAGTTACTGAGAGAAATCTGATCCCTCCTCTACATGCTATTTAGTACTCGGAGATAAAATGTGAAACACACAGGGCTTGGAAGAATTGAAGTTGTCAGCATCCCATTGTTCAAACCCGATCGTACTTCTGTGTAATTCTTTAAATATCATGAGTTTCACCCTCTCCCCTCTAAACCGACTGCCTTGGGATTTGGGCCGTGCTCTTTTTCTTTCCACATCATAACTAGGGGTCCCCAGCTTCTTGGAAATATTCATCTAGCTGTTTTAAATAATTACTTCTGAATGTTGAAAGGCTGTCTTGGACAATGTCCATCTTTCTTCACTAGTAACCAGAAACTCTAGCTCAGAATAAGAGACACTGTTTACCATAATCCATCCCAGAAGAGGTTACTGGGCAAAGCTGAAAATGCGGGTGCCTGGTATTCTCCATCCTATTAGATTTGCCAAAATTCTTCATGTTTTTAGTGACATTACATGGACTATTTCTCAGGTACCACATCCCCATTCATTCTAGTTATATTCACTTGCTGTGATAAAACATCCTGACCAAAAGGAACTTTGAGAAGGAATCGGTTTATTTCATCTTATGGGTTATATATAATCCATAATTTAGGGGAGTCAGGGCAGGAGCTCAAGTAAGAACTTAAAAAGCATGGAGGAACTCTGTTTGCTGGTTGGCTCGGACTCATGTTCATCTAGATTCTGCATCCCCCAGGCCCACCTGCCTGGGGAATGGTGCTATCTGCAGAGGATTGAGCTCTTCCACATCAACTAACATTCAAGACAACTCCCCACAGACATGGGGACAAGCCATTCTTATCAGGGTAACTCTTCTATTGAGACTTCATTCTGGGATGACTCTGGGCTACATCAAGCTGATAGTTAAAGCTAACTAGAATGCCAGGCTGGAGAGATAGCTCAGAGGTTAAGAGCACTGGCTGCTCTTCCAGAGGTCCTGAGTTCAATTCCCAGCAACCACATGGTGGCTCACAACCATCTATAATGAGATCTGGTGCCCTCTTCTGGTGTACAGGCGTACATACAGGTGGAACACTGCATACATAATAAATGAATTCTGCCAGGCGGTGGTGGCGCAAGCCTTTAATCCCAGCACTCAGGAGGCAGAGCCAGGCAGATCTCTGTGAGTTCGAGGCCAGCCTGGGCTACCAAGTGAGTTCCAGGAAAGGCGCAAAGAAACCCTGTCTCGAAAAAAACAAACAAACAAAAAAAGCTAACTAGAATGCCATTCAAGAACCTAGAAACTGGTACTAAGATGTGTACTATATTAGTCAGAGTATTATCACTAATAACAAAAATATGGGTATTAAGTTATTAAATAATAAATTGTTTTAATGTTATAGTGTTCTACCCCAACAGAACTTTCATATACTATGAGGCATAGTACTCACTTTTTTAGCTGCCACGTAAAGAAACATTGGTTAAAGTCAAATATTAGCTATGTGAAAATAAACTGAGGCTGTCACTAGCTGTAAGGCTGAGCAATTTACCTGATTTCTCCCCATCTTAGTTTCTTGCCACTAATGTAGTAATAACACTCATTTCTCTGGTAAATAAATTTACTAAACAGAAAATGATAAGAACTTAACAGAAAAAATTAAGATACGTATTACAAGTGTATTAAAATACAGTGATTGCTTACTCATAAGAAATTTGTAAGTCAGGTGTTGGATTATTTATTCCAAAACTTAAAGTGAATTAATGTAAAAATACAACTATAATTTAGAATGATTTTCTGTGCCCTAGTACAGTGAGCTGTGGAAGGCACATGCCTGTCTCTGTGTCCTTTCACATGCATGGGAATTGAAATCTTGTATTGCTGTCTATTTACTTACTACCAGCATTAGGAATGGTGAAAATTATCTGCACATAGAATTTTCACAAGCAACCATAGAGCAGAATGCACTCGGGGATGAACTAATTGCATGTGTCATTCTGTGGCTGGACAGAGCACACTCAGTACAGGACACTTTGTGTAACTGATCTTATCCAAGGCAAAGAACCACGTGCATGTTCCCAAGTGGCAAAATTATCTCTCCTCCACAAATGGGTCCCTTCTGGGATTCAATGTGAGCAAGAGCGATGGCAAGGAACTACAGGGGAAGCGGCTACTTTGAGACCTAATGCAAGTTCTTTCTCAGAAACCGTAAAGCAAGCGATGCCATCATAATGCGAAACGCATTAAACTGTCAAAGTAAAAATCCTGTCTTCAATCATGTAAGGTCCCTCAAGATTTCAATGTTAAATTTTGCATTAGGAAACCTCCTGACCCTCTCCATGCTCAAATAAAAAGTTGCCTTTAAAAATGAGAACAAGTTGAAGCATTTTTGAGAAGATCATGTGCCCCATGAACATATACCAGAGAAACTGCAAAACCATTTCTTACGTTAAATTGATGTAAACCCCAAATCCCAGTTGTATTCCAAAAGTGTTTCCATGAGTAATTTTATAAGTACTGATATTGTTTGGTGGTGCAATGGATTGAACCCAGAAGTAGTAAGATTAATAAGATAACATTTTTTTATCAACACAAAACAGTCAGGCCAGTGACGAGGTCTGGGTTGCCCATTGTCAAGACTTCCCTGCCCCAGCTCCAGTGCTGGCAACTGGAGAAAATGGATTCGTTAGTAGGCTATACATACATCCTTAGGTATGAACACGTCTTGATTAAACATTTGGAAAACAGATAAATACATTTTTTTTCCTCTTGAAACTAAAAACACAGTAACCCTTGACTGGAAGGTAATAATTTCTGATCTCAGGGCATTTAAAAATATATAAGCTAGTCTTTTACAGATAAAAGATATGCTAACAACAACAACAAAACAAAAACCCAGAAAACAACACTTGGGTGGTGCGTGCTTCTACTTTCCTGTGTACACTTCCTGAAGCATCACCATGAGAGACGGAGTCCAAAGGAATATACTAAATGGCTTTGCCAAATACGAACTCTAACACATTCTCTGTGCTATTTTCTCCCACCTCTGGTTTCCAGTCCACTTAAAGGGCTCTATCTTCTTTGGATGATGACAGAAAAATCACTCATAATTGCTGAGCCACAGGAAACTGGGTATGAAATTAACACCACATTCAAGTATCCACAGAGAAGTTTTATTGCTTATAGGAGAGTCTAAGAACATTCCGTTCAAAGATCATATTTCAGAGGTTTTTAAGTTTTCATTCATTCCTAACTCACAGAAATCTGAATTTTGCCTCATGTTTCTCAACAATAACAATCACTTTAAAAGTGAAACACCTGGCATCCAAAACATGAAGGGATAAAGAAAAGCAAAAGGAAAATTACTTTTAGCTCAATAACAAGCTATTTGGTTTTAAGTGGTTTTAAAGGTTTTTTTCTTTAGTATTGCATTACTTCATCAAAAGTTTGAAGTTTAACCTGTCTTTGGAGAGGAATATGTCATCTGATGCTGTTTATAAACCATTTCCCTGGAGGAGCATTGAACAAAAGATGCAAGAGAAGGAGCCATAGCAATCAGCATCTAACAGTTCATATTTTGCCAAAGGGATTATTGGTGATCTCTAACAGAAGCATATTGCAATAGCTGGTGTTAGTGGTCAACTTGACTGAGTTGGAAGATGACTGGAAAACTGATGGAGCATTCTTTCAGTCTGTCTGATGGGTTGTTTCTAGAAGTCTGGCATACAAGTCACTACGCTAAGTAAGAAAGAACCGCTCTCAACTCTGGCAATGTCAACCATAGGTTAGAGGACTAGGTGGAAGGCAAAACATGAGGGTGTAGCCTGCTGGGACACATGCCTCACCCTCCCTGAGTAGCTGTGCTGGTGCTGGTGCTGGTGGTGCTGGTGGTGGTGCTGGTGCTGGTGGTGGTGGTGGTGGTGGTGCTGCTGCTGCTGCTGCTGCTGCTGCTGCTGCTGCTGCTGCTATCACTAGAGGACTGTCACCTCTTCACTCTTCAGCCTTTAAATGCAGACATATGCCAATGACTCCCCAGAGAGTTTCTGGCCCTTCAGCCTCAGACTAAAAGGGGCAATAACGTGTACTCTGTGTCTTTGTGTGTTACTAGTGTGTGTCTCATTTTTATATTTTTGTATGAGTTCATAGGTAGGACTTTGTGCTGAGTCTGCAGTAGACTGTCGGACTTGGACTGTGTATGTGTGTATGTTAGGGAGATGTTTGCAAACATGTGTGAAGCTCTATGTTCTCCTGAAGCACATGGATGCCCATGGTTCCAGTTGTCTTGCCCTATCACTCTGCCTTATTTCCTTGAAACAGGGTCACTCACTGAAGCCTGGAGCTAGCAATTAGCAAATATCAGCAATCCCCCTGTCTCTGCCCATACCCCACAGTACTGGAGTTACAGGCTCACATAACTATGCCTGGTTTTCTTACCTTCTCTTTAGGGGTTTGAACCTAGGTCCTCACACTTGCACAGCAAATATTCTTACCCACTGAGCCATCTTCCCAGCCCCCACTTGGGCTTTTTAGCAATGCTGAATCTTATAAGACCTTGGAGACTCTTGGCAATGAACCAAATGTATTTTGTTTTATGAGGTGATCATGAGCCATTGGGGGTTTAAACATTAAATGTGAAATGTCACCTAAAGGTTTCTGTGTTGAAGGCTTGGCCAGCAGCTGGCACCAATGCTAGGACTTGGGCCTGTTTTGAGGACATGCCTTAGGAGGTATCTTGTTCTTGGTCCCTTCTTGCTTTTTTTCTCTCCTTGTCTCTGCTTCCTATAAAAGAAAGAAAAACAGTACAGATAACACAAGCTGCATCATTGGACCCTCTAGTTGTCTAGTTTTGAGGCTATGAGCTTTTTGAACTGAGTGTCTACCAGTCCGTGATTCTCTAGCTGCAGGCTGCCATTCTGTTATTGTATAAACCAGTCTAATACATCCCCATATGTAGACATATATGTACACACACATACATATTCTCTTCTTTCTATTCCTCTAGAGAAGACTGACTAATATAGATAAGATAGTCTAAAAGTTTCCAGTGTTTTTAAATACAGTAAGAGCGTATTTGTTTAAGGGAAGTCTTAGAACATCAATAATTAAAGCACACAACTACATGTTAACTGAACTCTTCTCCCCTTAGGCTAAAAGCTAAGTCTTGCCCATTAAGATTGGCTCAAAAGAACTCCACAAATGTCTAGATGTCAGTAATTAGAAGAACAATGTGTAAATATTCTGGAGCCTAGAGTTTCAATCTTATATCTGCCAAAAAGGAAATAGCTTGACATTGGACAGGTCAAACAACTACTCTGAGACTGTGGTATAGAACAAAGGAGCTAGGTGACACAGCTAACTCACCCTATGACCTGATGGCTCCAGGCATGATCATCTGGGTTCACACTGATCAGCAGCATTCACATTTGGGCACAGCCTAGCCAGGGCACATTAGCACTGTATCAACTCCATCTTCATCTCTCCTCAACTGATTGCTTCAGACTGGGCAAGGCACAAAGCTGTTCTTGTTATGCACTAAGCATTTCAAATGACATATAGTAGAGCCATTTAATTGAAGTTTTCCAACCATATTCTGCTTGCCATTTTGAGATCATTTCAAAGGAGACTTTTTTAAATGTACATATATTTATTTTCATTTCTTTCTTTCCCCTCCCAGGACTCCTCCCAGAGTGTTCCCTTTCTATGCTCTCTCTGTCTCAAAAAAGAAAGGAAAAAAGAAGAAAGAAAGAAAGAAAGAGAGAGAGAGAGAGAGAGAGAGAGAGAGAGAGAGAGAGAGAGAGGGGGGAGGGAGGGAGGGAGGAAGGAAGAAAAACAATAAGACAAAAAAGCACACAAAAGAAAATATGGAGTCCATTTTGTGTTGACAAACTATTCCTGGTACCTGCCCTGGAGTATGATTAGTACCTAGGTAACACTCCACTGAAGGAAACTGATTTTCCATTTGCCAGCAAGTATCAGTTGCAAATAGCTTCTTGGTTAGGAGTGAGATTTATTTCCAGTTCCCCCATTTTGTGCTAAGGTATTGTCTGATTTGAGCTTGTGAAGGCCTTGTAAGTGCTGTCACAGTCTCTAAGTTCACACGTACATCAGTCCTATTGTGCCTGGATGGTGCTGTTTCCTTGGAGTCTTATATCACCTCTGGCTCTTACAATCTTTCTGCCTCCTCTACTGCAGAGATCCCTGAGCCTTGAGGGGAGGGATTTTCTAAGACATTCGTTTAGGCCTGAGTGCTCCATAGTCTCTCACTCTCTGCACATGGTCCAGTGGTGAGTCTCTGTGTTAGTTCCCATCTACTGAAAGAAGCTTCTCTAGTGAGGGCTGAGTGAGGCACTGATCTAGGGGTAAAGCAGTACATCATTAGGAGTTGTTTTATTGCTGTGCTCCTTTAGCAGAATGGTAGTAATAGGTTTTTCTCTAGGACCAATGATCTATATCGCTTTAGATTCTCAGACACTCTAGCAGTGTTGGGTATGGGCTCCATCTCATGGAGAGGGCCTTAAATCCAATTTTTAAAAAAGTAGTTGGTTATCCCCATAACATTTACACCTCTATCACACAAGTATATCTTGCAGGCAAGTCACTGTTGTGGGATACTGGTGATTACTTTTCTTCTCTGGTAGCATACAAAGTACTTACCAGCACCATGAATACTAGTCAGTAGAGGGAAAGCTGCTAGTTGGATACCAACTCAATTCCTCCATAGCCAATGACATAGCCTTCAGCAACAGAGCCTTACCATCAGGTTGTCGAGTGCAACCAATAGCCTTGGAAATATCCTGTTATGTTTATGGGGTCTATGAGAACCTTTTGGCCAATGGCTCAACAAGCTATAACCCATTCCTGACACTGGAAGTTTTACTTGGTGGCATTTAATATCCAGTTGGGGACATTACCTCCCCCATTACTTGATGACTCTATTTAAATTCTGTTTATATACAGATACATTTTAGGAACGGTCTACACTAGTAGGTTTCCCTAAGGTTTTTAAAAAGGCCTTTAGTATTAGTTTTTCCTCCCCACGATCTCCCATTTACTTCTCCCTCCCCCCTGCACCATTTAATCCTATGTAGCTTCCCTTTTTATCTCTATATTTCTATTTCTATTTCCCCTTTCTTGGAAGACGGTCACTAACCTGCCTCTCATTCCTTACTAGCTACCTAACCCTTGTATTTATTCAAATTGAAACACATATATCATGAGATTCAAAACTATCATCCACATAGAAGAGGAAACATGCCATTTTTGTATTTGGGGGTCTGGGTTACTCAGAATTTTTATTGACATATTCTTGAAGTTCAAGTTTCTCTTCCTATTTCTTACATCAGAAATATAATCGTAAAACAATAATGAAACTGGAAAACTCCTTTAACTAGTTGCTATTGGGCAAGATGAACACCCTCTTGTCATATTATCATAGTCATATTTGTGTGTGTGTATATACATAACATTATGTCATGTTTGAAATTTGTATGGCAGTAATGTACTCCAGTCATAATTGAAATGTCTAGACATAATAAGTGTATTAATTTTAAATTAAGTCTGCCCTGAGGGGGACAATAACTGCATAACCAAACAATAAGTTTCCCTAAACAGATTAGATCAAAATTAGCCACTGTAAGAGGGCACCCTGCCTTTTAGCTCCTCAAACTAAAGGAACTTCCCTTAAAGAGAGAGCAGTGAGGTTGCCCCAGCTTGAAACATTGAAAAGAGGGCCTTTTTCACAGTCTTCAGTGTAACAGACTCAACACTCTTTTCTCAAGCAGGCGATTCAAAGGCCTACCGTGGACCTAGAAAAGGAAAAGCTGGACACAGAGAGAAGCCAGGCCTCAGTCTACAACACGGTCTACCGTATAATCCAGGGAGTTGCGTGGATTGCTTTCATTTCATAAAAAATATTCCCCCTTATCATGGGTCTAGGAACTGTTTCTCAGAATTAATATTTGTTTTGGAAATGGATGGATTTTATGAAAACATGCTATATCTATTCAATAGTGACCAACTCGATGACTAAAAAGAATTCTCAATTTCCTTTTTCTGACTGGTGTGGATGCACCGAGGGAATTACACTGAGCATTTCTACGCCCACTCTGGATGATTCTCCTGTACTGAGCTTGCCAAGGATCCCCCAAGACTCTCCTCACAACCCTATGCCAGTCACTGCCCCTGGATTAACACCCAATTTGAAGACTAGCAGTAGTAAATGCAGACAGTAGATTCCTGGAGACTGCCGACTCCTGTTTACCAGGCAAAGAAAAGAAAATGACCTTTAGGCAACAGTGAGCCCCACTGGAATTGAGGACAACTGTAGAGTCTCCTAAGGAGAGGACTGTCCTTACAGGGATGACTGTAAACTCAGAGAGCAAGAGTGAGAACTAAGGCAATTTCCTTGAGACAATGTTCGCAAAGTGATTTCTACTGAATGATAGAACCTGTCACACAAGATACACATACACTTGATAGGGTAAAAAAACAAATTCTAACAAATAGGAATCAATCAGGAAGTGTGTATTCTGGGTCTTTTCACCTTTCTGCTAGTGAAAACTGGGGAGGAGATCTTTGGATTGACCAAAGCAAACACCAGAGGCCATGTAAGCAATGAGCTACACAGAACTTGGCTCCACCCAGTGGGACCAGCCTTGAAGAAATAATGACTGTAGGTTTGCTGGAGCTTTAGGCATCATTGGGAAGAATTAGACTGGAAAGGTTGAGGGAGAAGGTCTGTCACCTGAGCTGCCAAAGGAAACTCCTGTGCCAGCTTTGTGGCTGTATTTATAAGCAAGTGTCGCAAAACTGAGCAAGTCTTTGGGGAACAAAGCAAAGGAATTTCCAGTTTACTAATGAAACATAAACTGTCTTTATTGTAGATTTCCTAGGGGCTCACTAAACGATTTCATGCAGGTGTATAAGTGAGAAAACAGGAAAAAAATCTACTTTACTAGGCAGGCTTTGTAAGCCAAACACATGTATTAGGGTTAAAAACTTGCCTGTGGCTATAACCTCACTGAGACTGCAGACCACATCTAAGTTGGGAAGATATGGTTGAAAAACCTATAAAAGCACAATAAAACCTTCAGGGCTTTCCTCTGCTGCAGTCTAGCATAAAATGGTAGAACTAATGTAGCTCCATATTCCCCATCTACAGATTTACGCATCATAAGGTAATTATGAATTACCCTGTGATGACCACAGGCTACATGCATTCACACAAATACCTCACAACTGAACCCAAACTTGCCTTCAAAAGGCCAACTCTAATAGCATTTGTGTTTCATCAAGTAAAACTGTCTTCAGAGCTCAAGTTCAGCAATTTTTTTTTTTTTACTAAGCTATTCTAAGTGAAGTGTGTTTTAAGCAGATCCTGAGTTCTCCAAGAACAAATGCACCTCGTGAATACCAATATAGTAAAGGGCTGTGAGAAAACCAACCCACTAAGAGACAAAGTGAATCACACAAGCAGTGGGATGAAGAAGAGCCAAGCATGATGGCTCTTATGTATAATACATATACTCAAGAAGTTGAGGCAGGAGAGTTGTTGTGAGTTCAAGGCAGACCTGGGATATAGAAGTGCCGAGCCAACTTAGGCTACAGAGTGAGACCCTAGCTCAGTAATACAAAAAGGAAGGGGAGAAAGGAAAAGAGAAAGAAACAAATAGCAAAGAGGGCTGTAGACCTCACATCAGAATGGACTCAGTGTTTCAGGTTAGCGATGTCAACACGGGACTGTGTAACAATCTATGTGACACCCAGAGGCACATCCACTCTTCATCCCTAAGTGTTCTGAGAGATGGAAATGGTAACCTAACTTCATTTTTAATCCGCGGTACTAGTGAAACCATGCTAAGTAGCTTTGGACTTCTCAAGAGGAGAACTATACATGCTAGGATTGCCCATCCCCAGAGAAGATAGTGAAATGCCAATATAAAGCATCATTTTCATCTTTTAGAACATGTAGGTATGACGAGCGGATGCGCCTCTGGGTGTCATATAAACTGTGATGCAGTGCTGTGTTGACAACGCTAACCTCCTGGAGCCCTGAGTCCATCCTTCCCATGTCAGCACTACAGCCCTCTTGCTGTTTGTCTGTCTGTTTGTTCATTTGCTTCTTTCTCTTCTCCTTTCTCCATTTCAGGTTTTTAAGCACTGAAAACAGATAATGAATAAGGACATTGAGGAGGAATGTTATAAAAGCATCTGAAATCATAAAAATAAAAGAGTGCCAGCACCAAGGCACCAGAATGTGGCAGTGATCTTAGTGGCTGCCTAACGTGCATTCCCTCACCTTCACAAATATCCATCTGCTCCCCACTTCCTAGCCTGCCCCCCGAAACTGAACATGGTATCTTCTGAGCTCTTGTAATTAAAGTGTGGGTGTACATAATATCACTTCAGAGTCTGCCCCGACAGGAACCCCCAGCCTCCTCCATGCTCTTTCCTCTTCCACCTACACTGTGTAGTTGACATTGAAGCTGTTGTAGACCGGCGCCATCTTAAACCAACAGCACAGACATTATCTGGAGCTCATTAAAAATGCATGACTGAGATTCTATCTGGACAGCTGGAAAGAGAACGTGCGTTTGAGTAAGCTTGCTCACTGATTCACACGTGCAAGGCACTGATCTACAGTGGTGGTGCCACACTCGAACTGGTTGTTGAAAAGACCATGAATCCCTGAATTGTCAAATGGAAGAGAGCCAACAGAAACATCAGCCTTGGGCTCATAGAAGACATGGAAATACACTTTATCTAAGGCATTATTTTTGTTCCTAATTGTTAACACAATGAGCATATCAAGAAATGTCACTCCAATATCTATTCCTGCACAGCTAAACCTGAACCCTCTCCTTCTGGACTCTGAACTATTTTGAATACCTTTAGTAGAAAACTGAACCAAGGTCCCATTTCATCACATGACAGATGTCTGCATGGCCTCACACTGAGGGTGCTTTTTTAGTTTTTTAGCAGATAGGTTTTATAAAATAAAAATGGGGTTTTTTTTCCATCTACTGCCCAATTCCACACCCAGCTTCCCATCCTGCCATGATTCCATAGCATTTTCAAATTCCTCTTCAGAAGTCCAATGTCAGCTTCAGCATCCCTGCCTGCTTTGAGCATCTATCACTTTAAGAGTGAGATCATTCTTCTCGGCATATTATGAGCCTTTTTTTGTCAGGTAGTTAACTAAACTGGCACCAGTTAACTGTGATCTAAACTTCATATTGACAGATCTGGCAACAGACTGACATTCCTCGCACTAATTTTGGCTGCCCAATCTGAAAAAAAAATATGCTTGAAGTATGATTTATCTTAAGCTGACAGCAGTGTTCATTGGGGTGCCAGCCACTGACAGAGTGAAGGAGAAGGCCTAGCATAAAATCCTAGTGAATATGCTTTCAAGACAGGAGGAGAGAATTTAGGGCCCCTGTGCCTCAAAGTCATAATTTAATTTAACAACCAAGGCTGGAAGGAAAACAAATGTTTCTTACTAAACCTCACTATCAACAATCTATTTTTCTCCAATACCACATTTGTCTTACCTTGTAAAGCCCTGGATTTCCATCCTCAAGTCTTACAATAACGCATGACACACACTGACTATCCTGGTAGCCCGGTGGAGCCCCTGAAATGCAATTATAGGAAAAGATCTAATAAGCCAGGATTAGCAGCAGAAATGTGAGCACCGTTAACTGTTTTTCTTTGGGGCTGACGTGAAAGCTAAAAACTAGGCAGCTGAAGGGAGAACGGAGTAATCTGGGCAGGCAAAGTGGGAACGATCCATCAGCATAATCATGCTGCCGAGATGACAGCGGCAGCAGAGTCATTTGACCAGTAGACCCTCCATCTCTCTTTTTCCAGAGGAAATGAGATAGAGGAATGCATTCAGACATTAACAAGAAGGTGTCTGGGATGCTATTAATATTTCTTACACCGGCCATGCTCTATTCACAACCCAGCCCATGTGTTTTTAGAGTATGCCAACTTCATGTGCAAATACTTGAATATGCAGCTGTGCGGCGTCATCTTTTTCTTTTGGGTGCAGTTTCACATGAAGGGTAGTCCTGTGTGTGTGAACAGTAATGGTGAGGGATATAAAATAGGCTCGTACTCTGGGCTTGAATCCCTGTGCAGGTATTTATGGTAGCGAGGGTAATAGGGAGAGGGGTAAGGACCGCCTAAAAGCTACAACTATTTGCATGTTTTCAGGAACTTGAAGCCAGAGTGAGCCAAGCTCTCCTGGGAAGTAAGCAGGACACTACAGTGCTATTGAGGACATAGTAAATGACCATTTACCAGAAGGTCACCCTTCGGGGGCATAGGGATTGTTTTGTTTTTCAGAAGAGTGTTCACTCTCTTTGCTCTATACTTTTGGAAACTGTGATGTAAACGTAGAAATAAAAACACATGAAATGAGACATCGATCACTACACTACATGTGGCAAGCCCGCGTCAGGATGTCCTGGGCTCTCCGCCTCTCCACGTTCGTTTGTCCATTCCACCTGGCTTGGATGTCCATGACACTAGACTGTCCTCACCTCCTGTCTTTCACCTGGCCCATTTCCTTCTGTCCCCTTCAAAGTGTCCTGGGCACTCTAGGCTGCTAAAACCTCCCCTCCCCCACTCCAATCCCTTCGGGGCTCTGAAGACAAGAAATTCTTGTGTAAGGACAGATACAATTCGAGCAGGCAGATGGCTTTATTTTTATAAAGCTTGGAAAGTGTTTGCTTTGTTTCATTTTCTTTTGTTTTCCCTAGACAAGAAGAAACTCTTCATAACTTGGGGAGACAAAAGAAAGGAAAAGAAGGGAAGGAAGAAGCCAGGGATGGAAGGAAAGAGGTAAACAAAATGACATGAAGTCAGTATGTGGATTGAGCTTCTGCCAGGCCGGGCAAGTTAAAACCGAGTCGCTCATGCACCTCATTGAACTGAAACTAAACTGCTTAACCTGAGAAACTGGGACTAGAGAGATAAGCCAGGCCAGATTCTATACCGCAGTGATGAAGTTCCTCACCCCTGGCCCTCACATAAAGATAGCCTGATGCTGCCCAGTCTCCTTTTTCTATTGTTCTGTCCCCTGGTCCCCAGCATATGGGAAAATGACCGATATCCGCTCCGTTCTTTGTTTCTGCCCTATCGCCTTTCTCTCTAGACCACCAACCTCTTTGGTTCATCTTGCCACAGCTCTCTTTCTTTCTATTTTATGGAGTAAAGTGTCTCCCAATCCCAGAACTGAAAATAAACCAATTAAGATCTTTAAATGAAAGTGTAATTTTGTCCTTTAAAACTGAAGAGACATATTGGTCACAGAAGTGTTTTGTGTGTGAGTGTAGACAGAAACTTTATGTTACAGCAGACATCTTCTGTCCCATTATTCTGTAAGATAAATGGAAGGGTTCGTTTCTTTATTTTGTCATAAAGGAAAATTTCCTGGGGCCTCCTGCTTAGACACAAAACCTTCCCAGGTACCATCATCATTCCTAATGTATCTAAACTGTATAATTGCTTTCTCCCGCCCACCGGCCTGACGCAGAGCACCTGTATATTAAGTGTGTCCTAACCTGTCATCTGCTTTCCTCTAATGTCAACAGGTCAAACTCTGCCCATTTAGGAAAACACAGATTCTCTGTCAAAATGCGTATAAGACTGGATTGATAAAGGTGGAAATCTCCTTCCAAAGGAGGAAGAGAAACATGGAGAGAGCCCTGTGGGTAAAGACGCAGGCCATTAGCAGCATGGCATGCAAGAGTGGACGTTGATCCTGGCCCTGTCTGACATTAATGCAAATACTCACCCCAGCCCCTCGGGGCTAAGAAGGGAGAAGAGCAACCCTGTATTTACAGTGGTGTCAGGACAGAGAGGGGGAGACAGTACATGAACCCTGTAGGGCCTCTCATTCTCCCACTCCTAAGCCCCCCCCCCCACACACACCCCTTTGTGCTATAAAGGACCTAGAGCTGCATAAGGGAAAGAAGCAGTCCTTCTTTTGTTTTTTAACTTTTTATTGATTCTTCATGAATTTCAAATCATGCACCCCAAGCCCACTCGTCTCGGAGTCCTTCCACATCTGCCCTCTGCCCATGCAACCTTCCCCACAAAAGAAAACAAAAAATAAAGATAACAATAAATTTTTTAAAAATCTCACCATGGAAGCTGCAGTGTGTCCTCCAGTATACTCTTTTGCCCTATTACATCCAAAGAGACTGCACACTTAAGGCAGAAAAAAATTAATAAAAAAGGCAGGGTAAGCCAGGCAGTGGTGGCACACGCCTTTAATCCCAGCACTCGGGAGGCAGAGGCAGGCGGATCTTTGTGAGTTCAAGGCCAGCCTGGGCTACAGAGTGAGTTCCAGGAAAGGTGCAAAGCTACACAGAGAAACCCTGCCTCGAAAAACAAACAAACAAACAAAAAGGCAGGATAATATGGAGGTAGTATCACACAGTGGGCATTCAACAGGTACATGTGTGAGACAAAGAAGGAGTGTCAGCCACATACAACACTCTCCCTCCTATTCCTCACCTCTGTGCACAGGATAATGCTTAAGACAATGGGATGGCAGAGGCAGATTTCAGGTTAAGAACCACTGGTCCACACCCAAAACATCTGCCAGTATTGCTTGTTGGTCTCTGTTTACCATACAACCTCAGCCAAGACCAGAGAAGGCTTAGTTCATGGGAGACTGACACGAGAGCCTGAGCAAGCCAAGCATGGAGCTCAACAGCTCAGTGTGCACCATTTTTAATGATTTCTGCAGAAACTGCATAATTACAATCATCCCCAGTTTACAGACAGGAGGAAAAAAGAGATTGAGGCTCAGGCATATTCAGAGAGAAGCCCAAGAACAAGCAAGCATGAACTGAGATGCCCATGCAGATGTTCTGACACCCGGCCAAGCCTGCTGGGCCTGGGAACCTCCAGTTCTACTTCTATGGTACGTCTATGAATACCCACTTCTTAAGGTAGAAGATACACATTTAAGAAACACACAGAAGGCCTGTTCTACATACCTGTTGAAGGGAGGGGATTTGTAGGACCAGGGAATTTGCTGAGGGAAGAAATGGAGTTACACCACGGAGTGTAACATGGCAGCCACTGCTAACTTCACATGAGGCAATAAATGAAGTTCCCAGGCCTTTGATGGAGATTCTAATGAAACCCAGGCCCAGACCAAATGAGAGGACACCAAGAAGGTGAGCATCTGGTGGAAAGAATAGAAAGACTGGTTGGGTCTCTAGTTGAATATTTGCAAGAATCTAGAAGATTCTAATGTCAAACTAATTACACTAAATTGCTTGACTTGAAATTACTCTAGTCGTAGGATTCTATGAAAAATATACTTTTGTATTCCTATGAACCTTTGCACGTGGTTGGAGCAGATGTGAGAACAATAGTGGTGGTAATAACTACTTACAGAGTTCTCATTAAGTGCCAGGCTCTGGTTGTTAGGTGTGTAACTCGGCACCATGTGGGCAAGGACAGTGACAAGCGGTAGGACAAGGACAGAGCCAGTCATCAGCTAATCAGAGCTGAATTTGAATGGAGTCCAAAGGGAATAGAAATTCATCCCAGTATGTTGTGCAAGACTCAGCTTACCCTTCAAGGAGGCAAAGAAAGCTTTAGACAAAGGATGCCGAGGGGGGCACCCACCGTGGCACTGCACACAACCCCAGGGCTACAAAAGAGAACACAGCTGCACTGCACTCTGGGAGCCTTTAGTGACAGTCACCAAAGCACCAGCACATGGTAGTCCTCATACCCCTGTTTACTTTGCTTAAGGTGATGCTCTCTCAGTGCTTGACCATTGGCCCATCTCCAACTCCTTGCAACGTAGCTGCTGGACTAAATCACAGGTTCCTTAAAGGCAAAACCTAGCAATTGTCTGAGCAATTTCTGTGCAATTCTGATTCATGCAGCATTGTTCCAAAAGTGTCAGCAGAATGGAGGGAAGAACCAATGTGAAATCAACAGCCACTTTTACTTGGTGCACCTGTCCAGACTGTACTTCACTGGGAGGACAGCTGTGACATATAGTAGCCTCCGTGAGAACAAACAGCTTGTCTTTTTCATCATTGTGACTCTATAGCTACCATGATCTCTTATCTATTATGTCATTAACAAATTCTGCAAACTCGAGAGGCATTAATGAAATCTCAGGTCAATTGGGATTATACACAAGCAAAGTTTAATTACAGTCCTTAACTATATTGAGTATATTCTAGATTTCACACAATACGTGGCTTTAAACTTTTCTGATACTTTAGGCAGCAGCCATCATATATATTAACTCAAATGGTAAATTCATTGAGCAGCTGCCTCAGCATTATCTGTGTTGTTTTCAGGCCTCATGCCAGACTCATTGAATCCAAATTCCTCAAAGTTATATTTGAGTATCTACGTTTTCCAAATCTGTCTAGAAATTCTTGGGAACCAAAAGAATGAAAACAAAATAAAACAAAAAAAAA
>CABHPQ010175569.1:0-39990 GCA_902168405.1 Peromyscus aztecus
GCTGATATATCAGCAATACGAAATACATGAGGGTAAAAAAAAATCAGTAGCACAGCTAGACAATGTTAATGTCAAACTGATACTATAATGCTCTGATAAAGTACTTCTGGTCCTGGATCCTCCTCACCTACATAGCATATATCCTACTTATCTATGTCATAAGGTAACATTTACCATCTTGAGTATGGGTCAGGTGCATGAAACACACTTATTTTAGATAATCATCATGATTTTCGTCTTCATCTCAAATTCAAACTCTGAACTTATTAAATAGTCACCCTCATTTTCCAGCTCCCCTCTCTTATAAATGTTGATCTACCTTCTGCCTCTATCTACTTGACTATTTTAGATATTTCATCTGAGTGGAATCATGTATGAGTGGTTATTCAGTGTGTAGTTTATTTCCCTATCCATAATGTCCTCAAGGTTCATCATGTACCATGCCTCAGAATGCCACTTTTTTTCAGGTTAAAGAACATCCCATTGTGTGTATATCTTTTGTTTGCACACATTGTACTTACGCATAAGTGGATAGTTGCATTATTTCTACCATTTAGCTATTGTGAATAATGTAATAATTATCTACAAACTCCACAATAGAAAAAAGCCCCAGCCCCCATAAGGCAGTTGTCCATGACACTCACTGGGAAAAGGAAGCCTATATTTATATTGCAAAGAACATAAGCCTGAACATAACCTGAATGCCTATCACATCACTCTGTCCTTAAAAAGTCCTTTACCCTCTTCTCCCAACTGCATAAAAAATTCTAGGTAACTTTTTAAATCACTTCTCTCTCTTCACTCTCCTTTTCCTCACCTCCTACTTCTTTTCCTTTCTTTTCTATCAACTTCAAATCTCTGTTCATTATGCATTCAGAGTGACCCAGCTTCCTTTTTTACCTTATCTTCCATTAATCTTTTCTCTCTGAGCTTCAGTTTGTGGCAGTAAACACATTTTGTTAATCACTGCTTCTATCTCCTCTCCTCTGCTAAGAATCTGGGGTCTGTAGTTAGGACAGCCCGCCCTTCTGGCTATATTATATTAGAAGTAGCATTGGGCCACCACAACTGTAGAAAAGTAACTAGTTAAAAATGGGTGGTTGGGATATGTGGAAGAGAACAGGATTCAAAATTTAGAGACCTATTCTATCTCCCCAGAAGTTTAGGGGAGGAATGAGAATAACAGTAGCCTTATGCAGGCAGTAAAAAGAGGAGAGCAGAGGACAAAGGTCATCCCTCAAGAAATTTACAAAAGGCTATAGACTATTGGACAGTAGAGAAGGTGGCCATGTCTATTACAATTTATGAGTAAGATGCCAAACATGAGTAAGATGTCACTATAACTTTACCAGCATAGGTTACCTTATAAATTGGAGGCAGTGTGTGTGTGTGTGTGTGTGTGTGTGTGTGTGTGTGTATTCATAACAAAAACACAAGAACCCCCTCATGTGAATCCAATTTAAAAAATATGTTGCACACAAATTTTCAGGTGTTAGGGGCCTGCCATTCATTATTTTCATTGTTAAATGTTAATTTAATAATTAATTAATATAATCCTTAGTGATCCAAACACCTCTACCATTTCTACAAATATCAACAAAGTATGTATATAGTCATCCCAACCTAACCAGGTTCTGAGGTATAAATTAACTCATTTTAAATTTCAATGATCTAATTATTAAACATTTAATGAACTCTGGGAGGCAAGCTTGTATCTAGTGCACAGAGTCTGTCCTCACTGCACAGTACAAACAAGAATTCCATCTGCCGTTTAGATGTACAAGAAATACATACTATACTACAATGTAAATAAAGAACAATATAATGTGTTAGAGATTCATTGAGGATTCCCATCTACACTGAGAGTCTGGTTATATGTGCTCCTAGACTCTTGGCAGAAGAAAACCGAGAAATGAACCAAACCCTCAGCAAAGAAGATGGGAAAGTCTTAGAGTACAAAGAGACACTTTTAAGCAGCCTGAACAGATACGGGGAGACTGCAGCCCCTCACACCGCATTCCTCTCAGAACTCAACAACAAAGGCTGTGTTGGGATGTTGCTGAAGTTGGGAGGGTTAGTACCTGGACCCCGGTGGACTAACAAGCTGTAATAGGCTATCCATCCTCAATAAGCCAATTAAAGAGACAAACAATGGTGAAAAAACAAAGGGGGGTTAAATCAATGTGGACACATTAAGGGGTCCAGGAAAACCCTAATCCCAAAGGGTCTTGCCACGAGGTTTAGGAGGAAATGACTAGGCATTCTTGGTCACCCTATCAACATTGTGTCTGCTCAAGTATCCCCTGCAAGACAGGCTGACAAGTTGTCAGAACTGTATGACATCTCTTCCTCCTCTGGTTGGTACCAGGCTTCAGCCTTTTCTTTTCTCCAACATGAGACTTACAGAAAAATTCCAATATCTTAAGGACCATTGATTCAATAATCAACCAGCCAAAAGGAGAAGCACAAGTGTCTCTCTTCCCATCAGGATACTTACAATATATAAGAACAGTGAGAACAGTAAAACTCTAATTGAAATGTCTGCAAGTCTATAGGGTAAGTACTTGAATAATAACAATTTTTATACTGGGTAGACCAGTATATTTTTAAAAGAAAAGAAATTGTAGGGAATTCAATGATAATGTTAATTATATTATATTCTCATTATATTCTGAATTAAATCCAAATGTTGGATTCTGTGATTAAGAGATTACCATTACAGAGCTGACATGTGAGTACCCAGTAGAAAGATTTATTTGAAATACAACTAATTCTATGAAAGTAACAGTGGCACAATACAAAATTAAGATGGTCCTTCAAACTAACTGAGATTTTAAAATATGAAACTGGAACATATGGTAAATACATTGTGTTTCTAGAGCTACACAAAAGCTCTGTGATGATGTCATATTTATTTGATCACTTTAGAGAGATTCAAACGTGCACACACACATATACACAATACACATACATAGACAATTACACCACACACACACAGACACACACATACACACACATACACACAATACACACACATACACATATTACACAATACACACACACACACACACACACACACACACACATACACACACGAGGAAAGTCGAAAAGATGAAAGCAGAGAGAGGTCAGGAGCTGGCAAGAGGCTGCACCGTGACAGGCGTCTCTTTCATCAAGGGCCCTGCTAAAAAGACACGCTACCACCGAGAGGAAGGACAGAGACCAGGGAAGGTTCTGGGACACAGTACAGCAGGAAAACATCCTTGGGGAAGGATTTCATATGATCAGGAAAAAATGGAAGTGTCTGATTGGCCCCTCAAAATGTCACTCATTCAGCCACTAAGTCATGAAATACAAAACAATTTCTCTGTTATCCGTCCAAGTTTGGATATACCCTCACAAAGCTGTGCATACCTCGTCCCTTGTCCCCCTCTGGGTTTGTTTTTAGTCAGTAAGCGAAATCTATCGCCATTTTCCAGAAGGAGTCACAGAACTAAGGTTTTGAAATCCTCACAGCTTTTTGCACTATCTGGGCCATAAAATTATAAATCCCCTCCCAGTGGAAATGTCTCCATCATGAAGGGAAAGCTGAAGTTCTGGGTGGTCCCTTCACTAAGGACCTGAAGACAATTTCCATCTTAGGGTTTCCATCTCTTAAAAAAGCCTTACGTTTGCTTGAAAGGGTAGATTCTTGTTCCTTCCACATGCACCACACAGGAAACCAACAGTGATTTTCTGGAATTTAGAGAAGCTACAGGGGCAGAGTCTCTAGTAAATATTTCAATCAAGCCTGTATTAGTACATCGTTTTTGAAGTATCTGCCTTAAAATGATGTAATCTGGAAACTAGGTGGGGAAAATCACTTCAATCATGTCTGATTTCACAGGACTGCCTGTGGGCCAGAGTGAAAACGAGGCTGCATCACTATCTCTTCAAATGCATTCTGCAAAAGTCCTTGATAATGTATCTCAATCCAAGCCTCCAAAGTTCCTCCTGATAGCTAACGCATTTCCTTCCATTTCAAAAGAATCTAATTCTCTGGCAGGGAGAGAAGAAATAAGCAAAGAATCCTAAGTCAGATGATCTGGTGACATGGAGTTGCCTTGTCACATTTGCTGGGGGCTTCATGTTGAACTTTCTGTGTTTTAATGGTCAAAAGAAATTATTGGGTTAGACAATATTTACAAATGCAGTCTTCACTAAGAGAGAAAAACTAGCTGTCATAAGTCAAATCGGAAGTCATATCAATGTATATAATATGTACGTTATTAAATTATATATGAAATATATTATATTTTGTGTGGCTTTCTTTTATTGATTAGGTCTAGTCTATCCATTTTAAAATTTTCAATTCTATTCAATTTTTTGTGCTTATGGAGAATGATAATGTACAATATTAATGTGACTTCTCTATGCCCCCTCCCACATTTTTGCAATCCAATAAATAGGTAGGCATGTGAGGGCTTCCATTCATAGAAGAATCAATCAAGAAATCCTTTTTTGTGTTGTACCCAAACCAGCATAAACAATAGACTTACTTTGAGGGCTATACAATGTCTCCTTGTCTGATTGTCACAAGTGACTATTTGAGTTTATGTTAGTGGCTAAGACCCCTGTAGACCCCATATAGAAGCCAAAGGCTCAAGACAGATGGAGAACCTTAATGCTGTGGCTTATACATAAAACAAAGATGGTTTAGCAGCCTTTGTAGGAACCACCCAACATAAACCAGAAAGAAGACTGAAGTAGACTCTTGTGTCTTTTTTGAAACCATGAGCAAGTTAAGGAAATCTGAATTGATGGCCTTGAACTGTTAGAAGAAATGAAATGGAAATAATTAAGGCACATCAATTAGAGGCTCTACCATGTTGCTCTCAGTCCTGTGTCCACTCTGCTCTTCTCACTCCAGTCTCTGAGTCTGGTGCACATCACCAGCACCGAATCTCAGTGTGATGACTGCATGGCCAGCTTTAAATAGGGTCCAAGAATAAGTCCCATTGTTCACAGATGTCATATGTCAATTCTAAATCAGCGCTTGCAACCTGATTCCCATCACCTAAGAGGATTTAGTAGTAACACACAAAATTAGCACTGCAGTTGTCCATCTCATTCTTCCAAGTGAGTTATGAGGCAAAATTTCGATGCCATGGAAAGTGATTAAGATTAATGTTCAGTGCATGCTGTGACTTCTAGGCACAGAAATGTGAATAACATTGAAAGTTAATAGGCATTAGCTGCAACAACAATTTTATTTTCAAACATGGTTACGCCTACCTCAGAGAGAAAACCCAATGTATTTAAATCTCCCGTGAGGAAAACTGACAAGACTTCATTATCTAAGTATGGAATATATCAGATTCAGAAGACTTCTGCTGTAGGCCACCCATAGATCTCTATCCCTGGAGGAATACACCTCGATAATTAACACCAGAGGCATCAGATTTTAATTTTCTTTCCAGTAAGAGTTTAAAGCTACCTTGCATAGCTCTTGCCATCTGCAAACACCTAGAATGGGTGACGAAAGCAGTCTCCCTGATATTTTATTTTCACTGATTAATGCCCAAATAGATGGAGTGTATGAGAACTCAACATGGTTTGTATTATGAAAGCATTTGGGATTTCTGATTTCTCACAATGATATCTCCTATTGAAGCTTCAGGGAATCAGCCTCTTCCATACCTTCTTGAGCTCAGCGGACATGGTGAAAGAGAAAGACTGTGTCCTCTTTTTAAGAAATATATCTCTAGTCTGTAATTACAAGGTTTCCTATTATAAAACCGGGTTTGATATAGTTTACTTCAGTGTAATCATCCAAACAAAAGGATGGATAGCTTTGTCTTCTACCTCCCTGCTTAGAGGAAATGTGAGGTTTCCTAACCCCACAAAACTGTGCTTGAAGAACCTGTATCCCTGGGGCTGGAGAGATGGCAAAACCTCTAAGGGCACTGGCTGCTCTTCCAAGGAACCTGGGTAGGGTGCCCAGAACCCACTCAGTGGCTCACAACCACCTGTAACTCCAATTCCAGGGGATCTGATGCCCTCTTCTGGCCTCCGTGGGTGCCAAGAAAAATGTCTATGTGCATAAAATAAAAGAAGTTTTTAAATTTAAAAAGGAAGAATCTGCATGTTGGATTCATATCACTAAGTCCACAAAAGTAGAGGCTAAAACAAGAAAGGACAGAACCCTTATAATGCTCAATAATTACTGTTTCTTCACTAAACCTGCACATAAGGGTGATGTAATTTCCCCAAAGGAATGGTTAAACTACTTGTGCTGAAGTCCAGACCAGCTTTGTAAAACAGCTTTATTATCTTCCTACATTCATCTTAATTTGAACAAATTAAGATCCTCAAGGGACCCTTTTTAGGTTTGTTTATCCTGAAGACCACATCGTTCAGCATTAACAGAAGGAGATAAGACCTTTTCTAGAAGCTAAACAAAACCACTTGCAGCCCCCTTTAAAAAAAATTCTCATGGACTAATTGGTAAATCTCAGACAATTTAGTTTTGATCTATATCCTTAAATAAGTCAAATATAAACATGATCATTTTAACCAACCTGAGAAGCACCCTGAAGAAAATTTACTCCGAGATTTCTTAAAAAGCACCTAATACCTTCTGAAGAACTATTAATTTGCATGCAAAAGTGTCACACTTAAAAGCTATTCAGACTGGATGTAGCTAAAGCCACCACAGTTCCACCCCTGAGATGCTCACAAATTCAAATGATTGTCTAATTATACGAGCAGGAGCTATTAGCAAGCTTGTCAATTATTTAAACTCTGACAGCTTTGTTGTTGCAAAAAGAGCAACTCTATCCCATAGGCCCAGTCAATGGAATGGTATTATTAAGGTGGCTTAACAAAAAGTTTTATTAGTTAAAATGATTGAGTGAAGGTAGCGCATCAAGCTAGCCTACTCTAGCTGGGTATTATGCTGAACACTTTGGGACTACTAAAGATGTCTAAGGTACAATCCTTGTCTTTAAGGAATTTACAGAATACCATGGAAACCAAGAAAAACACTCAAGGAACATTTCATAAACAAAAGTCCAGCACTAACAGTTGCAGTAGAGATTTGTACTGCCCAATAGATCAGCTACTATCCACTGTGTATCTTACTTTAAAAAACCAGGTATATCAATCACACTCCAGAGCAAGCCCCTCCATGCTCAAGTTATTGGCTAACAAAAATAGGACTTCATGTTTTCAGTGGCATTTTTCTTTTGTTTTGTTTTGTTTTAAGAGAGAGTAAGATCATGAAGTTGAGTGGGTAGTGAGGGACGATGATGACCTGAGAGGAGTTTGGGAACAGGAAAGAACATGATAAAAATATAATGTATGAAATTCTCAAAGAAAAAAATAATACAATTTTTAATTTAAAAAGAAAGTATCAATAAGCACAATGATAGTATTAAAACAAACAAAAAACCTATGTCTACTAGGGAAAAAATCACTGCAATGAACATGGGTATGAAGATATTACTTCAATATCCCAATTTCAATTATTTTACGTGTATACTAAAAGCTAAATTTTAGCTCATTGTGAACTTTTTGAAGAATTGTGATACTGTTGCCCATAGCTACTATATTACATTTTATCCTCACCAAAAAGGTAGGAGGGTTTCAACTGTGTGTGTGTGTGTGTGTGTGTGTGTGTGTGTGTGTGTGTGTGTGTGTCCGTCCCTGAACACATGTGCATGTATGAGCATGGAAGCCAGAGGTTAATATCAGATGTCTTTCTTCACTGTTTTATTCTTTATTATTTTTTAAGACAGGGTCTCTCACTGAACTTGGGTTTTCAGCCATCACCTGGTGTTCTTGTGTCATGAAACACATAGCTCCCACTCTCTTTGGGTATCTGCTCTCTCATACTGCCTAATCTCCAATCCCATAAATACAATCTATGAGTTAACAGGAAGCAAGCCTTCCTGGTCCCTTTTCTTATTCTGGGGTTGAGGTAGAGAGACTGTTGTCTACGTGAATGACCTTGGATCTAATCAATATCATTCCCTGCCTCACCCTACTGCCCTTCCCTAGACCAGTAGTCCTCAAACTCATGCTCATATAACCAACAAAAAAGAATGTTGAGTTAAAAAAAAAAAAAACTCTCTCGTATTTTAAAGTTGACATGAAAACGTGTTCTGTAACTTTACATGAAACATCCCTAGCAAAAATATGATTTCCTCTATTTTGGGGAATCATATGACATTTAAAATATAACTGTTACCTCATCCTTTTAAACATGTCCAGTATCCAAAGCATGTGAAAATTACCAGTGATTTCATTCCAGCTGTCATCCAATTAAAAAAAATCACATGAATGATCTCCCCTTTAACATCTTTACATTGTTCCTTTTCTCTTTGAGCTCATGATTCTGTCCTACTTCCCCAAAAAAAACTTAAACTCAATATATTTTGTGCTTGAATGTGTTTTATTGATTACTTTATCATACATCTTTGGAAAGAACGTTGGTAAATTTAATTTTTTTAATCTCCTGAGACTATAAGGTTTTGAAGCAATAACATTTTTCTTCTGTATTAGGTTTCTATTAAATTGACTTCAAATATAATTGATAAACACAATATACCATGTTTATATTTTGTCAAATATATTAACTATTGAAAAGAGAATTTAGATGGATCTATTAATTAAAATGGTTTTGATTGTCTCAATTATGTCCTAGACTCATAGATAATAAAACAATTCAAGAATGAAACTGTTTTATATCAAGCTTATTTCTTTCTACTTTTCATTTTTTTTTTACATTGATGTTTATAACATTTTTTATATAAATAGAAGATAGAAATGGAAGTTTTATTACAATGATGCCACTCAATTCTTTAAATTCCTTCTGAGCCAAAATTCAAATAGTGATCTAGCAACAAAAATTATTTTTAATGATCTATCATCTGACAGTTCTATTAGGCATTCCTTTCATTTTATGAGGGGTGGAAGGAACCTACCATGTACCTGAGCTGCAAAAAGATTTATGGTCTTTTCATTTGAGCTGTTCATTTTCTTCACATAAATACTATTACTTCTCTGTGGGACACAGGAAGGAACAGCAGGAAGTAGAAGTAAGCTGCAGGTCTGCCCTCTTTTGTCATCTATGAGGCCATAAGTCAGCCAGTCTACTCAGACCACCTACCAGCCTCCACATTGGTCATTATAACTCAACATTTCCTTGACACTGGCCTCTTGTGTCTATCCCTGCTATTGCCTAAGAAAAAGGCACTACGAGTTCTTGGTAGGATACCTTAGCAACACCCTCACACGCCTCCCTGCATTTCCTCCTCATGTACCCTCCATC
This sequence comes from Peromyscus aztecus, assembly GCA_902168405.1. Taxonomy (NCBI): domain Eukaryota; kingdom Metazoa; phylum Chordata; class Mammalia; order Rodentia; family Cricetidae; genus Peromyscus; species Peromyscus aztecus. The sequence continues at coordinate 9,314 of CABHPQ010175569.1, forward strand.
CTGCCTTGAGAAGAGGCTAATAAACTTGGATCTCATGTGTACCTCCTTGAGTCTTCAGTTATTTCTTGGCATCAGCACCAAGTGTAAGCTTCTCCATGTGGTTTACAATAAACACAAGCCTGTTCTCTACCCATCCCCCAGCTCATCTCTTTCATCTCTTGTAACACTAAAGTCTAGCCAGTCAGGACTTGTTTACATTTTTTTAAGGCCCCAAGACCTGCAAACATGCTCATTCTTCTATCTCCTTTTATTATCTCCTACTTAAATAAAAGGCTTAGTTTAACCATCGTTTCTTCCAGAAAGCCTTCTTCAATCCATTTGTTAGTTGGACACCATATATTTTTTAAATATACAATGCACTATTATTATTTGTTACAGTCACTCTTGTGTGCCATAGATTACTAAGGCTTATTCCTAAAGTGAAACCAAAATTTATGCCTTTGCATACCATCTCCCTAACCTTCCTCTACCTGTTTCACATCCTGCCATGCTCTCGATTCCTCTATCACAACCTACTTATTTCTTCATGCAACTTGGAGACTTCCAATCACATGCAATGAGAACCAGACCTATCATGCTTTTCCATGCCTGAAATATTATAAGCACAACAAAAATGATAGGTGGGTTAAAACATCTTTTACTTCATGAGAAAGATTGTATTATCAGCATAGTCACTACCGTCAGATGCCAATTGTTTGAATATAACATTCCCCATTATTCCTTGAAGGCAAATTCAGGGCTCGTCTCTAATAAGAGTGTCAAATGTTCCAAAATGACTAAATATGAAGATCTGAGCATCAAGAAATTGCTTTTCTTTATGATAAGGTTCTCACAAGAAAAAAAAAAATCCCTTGAGAAGATGGGGATATAGCCTTAACCAGGATTCCATTTAGATAGAATCATGTCATCCATCTAAGAAGCAAGTAGGAATTTAATTGATTTAAATGTTTTCTTTCCCCTAAATGCTCCAAAGAGGCTCAAAATAGAAGTTATTAATTTCTGACAAATTTATATAGACTATATTCATGTCTGCCTTGCCTCATATACAAACTCTTTGTTTGATAACATTCATTATTTTTATCTGCATGCTCACAGTAATTGACTATTAAGTATTTCAAATTCCTTTTGTACAGTAAAAATTAGCCAAAACAAATATATAATTGGCTTTAATAAAACAAATGAGTGCATTGCAAAAAGCATTGTATTTACTAAGAACAGTTAAATTGCATGCTCTAACAGTGTTTTCCTTATTAAACCACCCATTACAATTTATTTTATAGAGAGCATTTTTCATATCAAGTACTATAATGTGATAAGCCAACTGCTTTTAGATGGAGTTCATCAGTATAGCCAGGTGAAGTGACGTCATATCAACAATATAAAGCATAAGGTATCACTAAAGTTACTTCTCATAATCAATAAGCATCATGTAACCTCCATAGTAACCCTTGCAAACCCTGTGCTCATGGACACATAAGCAGATTCAAACTTTCTCAACTTCAGTGCCTTTGTAGTTTATGTTTTGTATTCCAAGTCATTTAATGAATTCTATTTTTCAGCCAGGTTTCCTGAGGATATTGTACAAAGATAAAGTCATCTGCACATGGTAGAAAGTGTAGAACTTGTTGTATTTCTTCTTCATCCCTCCTCCAGACCCACCTCTTCATCCATACAAGACACAATGACTTTGTCATTTCTCAAGCTCTGAACCTTTCTGTAGTATTTGTCATCACCACATTTTGTGCCATCAACCCTTTCCACTTCTCATGGCTCTCCACCACCAGGCTCACATAAGATCATCTTACCTGCTGGGTAGTCTTTATTCTTCCCATCAGCACCAAAGAAAGCCAACACCTGACAAGTCTATTCATTCACTGTGCAAATATCTATGGAAAGCATACTATGTGCTCCCCACAATCACTGTGCCAGACACGTGACAAAGCAGTGACTGTAGGTAACAACTGCCTTGACTTCATGCATCTCCCAGGCATGCCCATTTATTGAAGTCATGATTGTTATTTTAAAAAGCAATCTATCGGGGAGTGATAACTACCAACCAGGATGCTTGCAGAAGCAACATAAAAACTAACTGTTTTATAAGTTTCCTGAAGAAATATGTTTTAAAGAGTTAGAATGCTTTCATCTTACATAGGGGGATGATGCTCCTCCCAGAAACCATAGGTTATCATTCAAAAATATCAGTGCCAGGTATGAATACCTTCTTTCAAGCTACTTGCCAAGGGGATCCCAGAAAGCCCAATAAACAAAACAAGATATTGCCACTGCTCTTGGTTGCCCAACAGAACCCAAGAATAGCATCCTACTGTTGAAGATAGTATATACTTGGATCATTGGGTATAGGGAGATAAAGCTGATACCGACCCTGAAGATTTCCCCCTGCTGTCTAGGTTTCATGAAGCCAGAAAGCATTATGCAGGATGCTGGGAAAGAAAAGCCATCAACAGTCTTACGCAGCTATGAACCCTGCAAAGTGCAATAGCAACCAGCCTGGCATGATAGACAATGGGTCAATAGTGGCATGATTGTTATAGGAATAGTCAACTGCCTTAGGCTTGGATTTAAGGCCTGCTTGACAGGAGGAAACTCATGACTGATACTGCAAATCTGGGCAAGAACATGTGACTGGTGAGGTCATAGGCCCTGGAGGAAAACCTACTGCTGTTATTTTGCCAGGTGGTATCAAACTGCCTTCTAAATACTTATCTTTATATCCATGTGTTAGTACAGCTCTCAGTCCTCTTAAGAGAATCTTCATTTTGTAGCAGATGACAGTTAATGCAATGATTCATGACTGGTCAGAGTTCACACACACACACACACACACACACACACACACACACACACACACAGGCTTAGAAAATATCATGGAAGAGGGTGCAGAAAGATTCTAAGGCCCAGAGGTTGCAGAGAAAACAGTGACTTCTGGATTTGACACGGCTGTTATAGTCTGAACTCACATCAGCTATGGTTGCCTGCAAACCTTGCACAAAAACAAGCCAGCTGATATCCCAGCAGGGACGGGGAGAGACTCACAAGTCTCCACCTCTAGTGAAAGCACTATTGGCAGATGATGGCTGTGAGGGGAGGAAGAGTCATTTTTCTGCAGGGACATGGCCCTTGGTAAGCTGGACATGCCCTACAAATATCTAAATATTGACAGCACTGTTCAGAATCATTGTTGGAAAGGAATACAGGGTCAAGGATTTAAGGGTTTGTTTTTGTTTTTTTTAATGCACTGATCTGGTAGTAAGAAGAAGGGAGGTGTTGTAGAGAAAGAAGTTCAGCGTAACACAGAGAATCAGGAGGACAAACCCATGGTGAGTAAAAGAACTTAAGAGAAGTCAATAAAGAGGGGGGAGGAGAGGAGGGGGATGTTCCTGCCCTGCAATAAAAAAGAATGACAGGGGTGAACTTACAGGTTTGGTCCTGAGAAAACAGCAGAGATCATTCTGATGCTATCCACCTTCTCAGTGTCCTAAGAGGCAAGGTCATCCGCTGGTGGAGATGGCGGGTAGGGGGCACAGACAGGCATTTCAAGAAACAGGAAAGAGGGCCCACTGCAGAAGTGTGACTGGACAGCAGTGCAGCACTGGCCTGCAATTTAAGGTGTGAAAGGCCTTGGCAGCCACTTTGCGCATTTGTCTCTCTAAGGATGTTGGTCTGCTTGGGTGCTGGCAAGGAAACAAAATAACTGACTCACAACTCTAAATAAATTATAGAGACTTCAGCATGTTTCATATAAAAAATAAATAAATGAAAATAACATTTATTTCCCAATTGTAGAGTATGGATGTCTTGTCTTAATTTCTGTACTTTGCTCAACTTTATTTGAATGGTTCAAAATTAAAAAGTATGGAAGCAGAGGTGAAAACTCTGTGTCTGTAGAAGTACTATAATGGATCAACTCCTATAGAACACTAGATGTTTTATTTCCAGAACTATCAACAGCGAGTACACAGACAGTACTGTATGTAATATGAAATGGTCTACTGTATTAAAATTTAAAAATGATAACAATAAACAGCTGTGTAGCATCCAGCAGTTCCCTTGGTCCTTGTTAAGTTTGTGCCGATTATTTGTTTCCCTTATTTATTTTAATAGATGAAGAAACAAAAGTCTTGCTGACGAGTCAGCATCTCTTTTAAAACCTTATGTGTCCATGTACCAATATCTTTCCTAGCCAACACAGAGTAGGTCAGACATCCATCCCACACACTCCCCTAAAATGATCTTTGGCTTCTTTCTGTCCCTGCCTCCTGGATGCCAATTATCTTCCCTGCCATCATCTTGCCCATATCAGTTCTTTCTACAGTTTTATATTCATCTGTAGACTTGTTCAGACTCCTTTCCCCAACCTCCTGGAACCAAATAATTATTAGCTTACTGCCCAGCCATGCCAAATCCCTCATCCCTATCAAATTTAATTTCTGGATGAAAGCTTCCAGGTAAACACAAATTGCTATCATTTCATCTTTTTCTATTATGATTCATTGTCTCTTTTATTATTTTCTCAATTTCCTTTTGTGCTTTTGTTCTTCCTCAAAACCGGCTTTATTTTGATTTGTTAGGTATCTTTTTCCAGTCCTCATCACTGTACCTCTTTCCATTTCAGATTTATTTTGCTGAAGTTCTTCAAACTAGGGTTATTTCTTAGGTATTTCAAACCCTTTATAATAAAATGAATGGCCTATATTTGTCAGGTTCAAAATTACATTTCCCACTGGTTTTTGCTTTCAATAAGACAGTAATAGCTGCTACACAAAGCTAAAAGAATAAAAAGAACAAAGAACCAATATTACAACATCGTAATTTCCTACCCATCCTGATAGACATGACAGCCCTTTTGCATATGGTATGTTACATAGCTTCAAGAAAAACATGACACTTACCTGGATAGAATACTTCTCTTGTTGCTTCTCTCACAGTAGTCTCACTGAGAGAAGAATTTAGACCTTATTCTATCTTAATTTTTTGTTGTTATTGTATTTTCCATTTTGTAGGAAAAATAAAAATTTCCATAGCACAATTAGAGGAGGCAGATTTACTGAACAAAATCCAATGCTTTATAAAAGAAAGACAGATGTATCAATCAAGCAACAGATTTGCCTGCATCAATATTCAAAATGAGTGGTTAGCATGCTCACAAAACCATGGAATTAAAGCTTTAGTGGTTTCTTGTTTGGTATACACAAAATACACAAATCTCCTTTTTGGCTGGCTGACTCCACAGTAGAAAAGACACTGGTCTTACACACCTCAACACATCACCCTGAGAACAAATTTGCCATTTTCCTTCCAAACAATTTTTCTACAAGCCTTGGTTAAAACCGCCAAGACCCCATAATATTACCCATACACTACTCCTTGCTGACATCTTCTTTAAAAAGTAGAATTTATGTATGTTCACACGTATGTGTTATATGTGTCTATGTGCAAACACATTCCATAGCACGCATGTGGCAGTCATTGTGTGTGTGTGTGTGTCCTTTCCTTATACTATGGAAGTTCCAGGGATGATACTCAAATCATCAGGCTTGGAAGCAAGTGTCTATACCCACTAAGCCATCTTGCTGGCCCTCATCTTCAAGCCCTGCCCAGAGATGGTCATCTCTAGGAACCAATTGCTTCTCTTGTTTTCATCTGTTCTCCCCTTCCTCTTGATTCTCTCTGTTCCCCCACAATCAATCCTCCACAATCATCCTTTTCTCCAGGCCCTTGGGTAGCACCCTGCTCACTTCCTCTTTCTTTCCAAACCCCTCTGCTGGTATCTCAGAACACACAGACTTCTTCACTCACATCCAGTGTTTTCATACCCATCTGTACTGAGTTCTACACTACCCTATATAGATTCTGCCTTATCAAGGGCCTGTTCTCTCTCTTTGTCCTCTCCAGCAAGACTTGCTTATTCTCCCAGACTCATTGTCAACTTCAAACACAGCTCTGCTCTCAAAAGGAATATGAGATAGTTTATCTCAGCATCAAGTATGAGTCCTGATAGCCAAGGATACAGATTCAAGTTGTCCAAATACCATATTCCAACAAGTAGATGACTTCATTGTGGTTTTATGGTTGTAGAACAAAATAATCCATAAATCAAGACATTTTCAAATACATTGGTGGGAATGCCATTGCTCTAATTACAACAAATTGGAGAAATCCCTGCTATAGGTTTCAGGTTCTATTCAATGGCATTTAAGATTTGTGTAAGTAAAAGCCAGTAGTCTGTGCACATGGGTTTCAACTCACAGTCAGAAAGATGCTCAGTCAGATGCAAGGGTAGGCAGTGAATGACTATTAAGGAACCTGAAGACAACCCAAGATAATGTGTCTCTGAATCTGAAACTGTAGGGAAAGAGCAAAGTCCTGAGCAAGTGAAGTCCTGTGTGAATATGGATTGTTTGACATGAGCCAGCCATGCCAAGGGCCAAGGCCTCAGACCCGTGGGGATTGGCAAAGCCTTCCTCAGGTCAGCTCACAATGGCAAAGCCTTCTCCTGGTCTAAGTAGAGAGATTTATGAACAACTGACAAGTGTGTGCAAAACTAGCAGCTTCAGCCTCACCCTCCCAGTTTCACAGCCTGAGACTCCTCACCTCCAGGTGCCTCCCACTGTGACCAGAGACTGCTCACCTCCAGGTGCCTCCCACTGTGACCAGAGACCCTTCCCCTCTACCTAAGAAAAATGCTGATGTTCCAGGTTGCTGAGTAGTTGGTTCCCCTCCATCAGAGAGTGTACAAACCACCTGAACCCAGCTTTTCCATACGTACTTCTGTAGGTCTGTCCTTTCTTCATCCCCTCACCATCCTAGCCAGCTCAAGTACCAACAACTGTGGGGAGCTGCATACAACCGCGCCTTAAAGAGGGCGCTGGTTTCCGCCTTCTGCCTTCCCGATGGTGAGCGCTCCCTGTGGTAAACAACTCCATATAAGGCTATAGCGGAATTGTGGCTTGCTTGAGCCTATGGGCAATGCCCACGTAGCAACCTGGGGTTGGCTGTCCAGAGCCTTTTTAAGGCCGGGAGAGGCTTTCCCCAGGGGTCAGAAGATTGTTCAAGAGTCCTGAATAAACTGCAGAAAGAAGAGCTCGGTGTCGTGTCTTCCTTGCTGGTTGAGGTGGTCTCGACAAACAACACTGGATGCAACATTCCATTCTCCATTGATCACATTCTCCATGATCACAGAGTTCTAACCAATCAACCAGCCTTGCAGAATCTTTTGGTGGGCTGTACTCTCTGCTGTCATTATCATGCATGACAGGCACTCTACCAACTGAGCTGCATCTTCAAGCCCATACACTTTTAATACAATAAAAACATTGAACGTAGGTAGGCTTTTTTCAGAGAATTTCAATTTTCCTATCCAACATCAAAATGACAGGACTCCCAAAATCAGAGGAAAGCAAGTACGTACCTCGTCTGGATGCCGCCGCACACGCTGAGGCACACAAATGAGCCAACACTTAATTTTGCCTTGAGAATACTTGGGGCTATATAAAAGGACAAAACTACATCTTGAAATGGCTCAGCCTTTTGTTTCCCGGTTGTAATCTGAAATTTCCTAAATTCACAAGGCATTCTCTGCTGCCAATTTTGCCTACACTGTGTGGACCTAGAGACCACTGCCTCCTCAGGTTTCTTCCCACCACAGTTGAAGCACACCCACACCCCCATGTTCCTTGATTTTCTTCTACTTCCTTCTGGAGTTTCTCAGAGAATTGGTATGATTCGGGGTCTAGCATTTAATAATTTTTTTTTTATTTTGTAGTATCAATCATCTTTTTCTCAGTCTAAATATGTAGTTCCTTGAAAAACAAGGACAATGCTTTATGACTAAGCAGAGCTTCATAAGTGTATTAGAACTGAGAAATTACAAACTACAGCCATGGGTTAATGCCAGTCTACTGTCTTTGTATGGTCATGCTAAATATGTTTTTACATGAAAAATTTAATAAGAATAAGAATATTCTTGGACTGTGAAAGTGTTTGGAATTGCAAGTATCACACACTACAAAATTGTAATGGGGCACATCCACAGCCCGGTGTGTATGATTTTTTCTATGGCTGCTTTCACACCACAACCACAGAAATAAATAGATGTGAGAGAGAGCACATGGCCTGCTAAACCTGAAATATGCCCTGCTTGATCCTTTACAGAAGAAGGCTGCCAACCACACACATTAGGAAAGTTGATGCAATTGACTTCAGTTCTTCTTCTGCATACCTCCCCTTCTTTATTTTTAAGTGAGGGGAAAGGGGGGGCCATAGTCTTATCATAGCCAGTACTAGAACTATCCATGGAATAATCTAATGCAATGAAATGGTGATTAAAAAGAGAAGATTGTGTTCCTGTGTCATTGCATGATAAAAAAAAAAAAGTATTTCCAATTATGGGAAAAGTAGGGAGAACATGCTGCTTGCTCCTTACCAAAACAATCAGTATTGAAATTAATGTAAGAAGACATTAAAGAGCTTTGTCTCCAGCAGTTTAAACCCATGTTGTGCAGAAGGGATATGAATCATGGATTGGAAACAATAAGCTTCTTGGCTAATTAATCATTTTTATGTACTTGTCTCTCACTGTAAAATAGAGATCAGGTTTTTTTAATGGCCTGAAAGCTGAAATTTCCATAACTGCAATCCATCCTTGTAACCCTCAAATAAATTCAGATTCAAGCCATGGAGTCTCAGCACTGAGGTCCTTTGATCAAACTATGGGAGAGGCAACTTGGAGACTTGACTGAGGTAACAAAGGGCTGCATCTGCCCTACTGTGACATCTGTCCTTGTCTGGCCATGGCCAACCTGGTGTCAGTCCATTAACTGAATCGGCTTCCTACCTGAGACCTCAACTTAATTAGGACCATTTATCAAAATGACACCTGTTTTAGAGGCTAGATCAAAATGATTATTACTGTTCTGCTGGGTCCACAAATGTCTAAGTCCCTAATTTTAGAGGAAAAAATGGAAAACATTGATCTCAAAGTTGGAAATATAGTCTGATAATGTAAAATAGTTAGGATTAGGGCTAGATTTAAAGCTGTGCTTTATGAAAACCTCTGTTTTTGAATGATTGTGTAAAATAGGTGTTCTGGGGCAAATTCATTTCTAGAGATTGGCCATAAATAGTTCTATCTTGAGTCAAGATAAAATGGAAACCTCTACAACCATGAATTTAATGGCTTCACCATTGTTTTGTAGGTTTTTGTTGTTAGGTTGGTTGGTTTGTTTTGTTTTATTTTGTCAGTTTCATGTAGCCCCAAATGGCCTTGAAACCTACATAGCAAAGAATGACTTTGTATTTCTGGTACCCCGCCTCTATCCACTTCCAGAGTGTTGGAATTAGAGGTGTGTGCCATCATACCAAGTTTTATGCTATTCTTGGGCTGTAACCCAGTGCAGGAGGCAAGCATTCTACCAAACAAACTACATCTTCAGCCCTGTATACTTTTAAATGCAATAAAGGTATTTAATGGAGCATACTATCCAGATAAAAATCAACATGGAATATCAAAAAAGGCAATCAACTGTGTAGATATTAATCAATCAATGTGAATGATGTCAAGATTAGCTAGATCCTGTAATTTTGCCTATAAATAAACTTTAAGATCTTGTTTTTTTTAAAAAAAATTTATTGCTTTTATGTTCCATCAATTGGAATCATATCAAGATGTCTATCCTCCATGGAAGGCACCTCAAGGACATAACCATGCCATTGTATTTCTTTACACAGAAAAATACTTCACAGAAACTGGAATTGTGCAGTGTGCTCTTCCATTTAAACCATACGTTAGAGGAGAAGTCACATAGTTTAACAAAATTATAAACAACTATCCTTTAAACTAAATATTGTAATGAATTTTTATTTCTCCATCTGAGTCCTGCAATTTTTCAAGGTATTTCCTCTTTGAAATATACATAGATCCATTCATCAGCTGTTTTCAAATGTTCTAAACTATTTAAATTACTGCACCAAATCCATTTTTAAGAGGGTCGGATCCTCTCTGTCATCAATCATCTCACACTGAGCTGACACTTGTAGTTGTTTCTGCTCTTCAGCCTGATTATTTTTGCTGTCACTGAGAAGCACAGGAAACCAAAGGCCCAACACAAAGCACTGAAAGATCAGCTAGTCGTTGAAGGGCTAAATTTCCAGTACTGACTCCAGAATTCTCTTCACAAATGTCTGCAAGCTTACTGGCTTCTTATACTCTTTATGTTTCTTCATTTTCCACGCAATTGAAGTTCCTGTTTTGATGTGTTCTCAAACTTTATGACATTTAATTATCATCAATTTTAGTTGTACATAGAGAAAAATTATGGGCTTGGGAACTAAAACATCTGGGTAAGCAGAATTGTCAGGTAGTCAAATAGATCTATCATAACAAGATAAATAGAAAAACAACAATCGGTTTACAAACTGTTCACTTACTAAAAAGGAAAACAAAACCTTTAAAGTGCCATGGCAGTGATACCTGGTGCAAGCAGAGATGATGGATGAGAACTTTAAGACAGAGATGAGTGGATGAGAATTTTAAGAATTTTAAGACACATGGCTTTGCCCTTTGCTACCTCCTCCACTGATGATGAGACGTACATGATCAGCATGATTATCTAAAGTTATCTTATCTTTGCATTGAGAAAAGCATTAGCAGGTAAAGTATCTTGCTCCAATAAAAACCTGCCACCTTGGGAAAAAGCACAACCTTTGGAATATTAAAGTCTATTGTTTTCTTAATTTGTATTAACAGACATAAAAGTGGCCCAAATTACTTAATAGTGGCTCTAACTTACCTGACTTTGGAAATTATTTGTTAGTTTACTGAAAAGGCTCCAGAAGGATATACCCATGGTCACTTGTTTACATCTCCTAGAGTGGGTGCCATGTAATAACAGCATTGGTCACTTGTCTGCACCTCCTAGAGTGGGTGCCATGTAATAACAGCATTGGTCACTTGTCTGCACCTCCTAGAGTGGGTGCCATGTAATAACAGCATTAACATTCACACATATTTCCCTCCAATCATTTAATTTGCACATTTACTTCTAAATGGTTCTGAATATAGCCATACCTGTCAGGTGCAACCAATTAAGTCAGCTGTCTACAAAGAATATCTGTGATCAAAATTCACATTTTAAGTTCCCAAAATACTTAGGATGCTTAGAGGAAATGTTTTATTCTTAGTGATTCCCTCAATTGCCACCTTACAAGCTAATACACTGCTGTGCATAAAACATGCATTCAACTTCAGAATAATTCAATTACCCTTTGGAAAAATTAAATGAACTCCCAGTAACAATGCAAACATGTTCCACTTAAACAAACATAAAAGTCAGACCACATTATTTAAGAATGGCCTAAAAGACATCTAAGTCAGAAAGTAAGAGATGATAGCCCAAGAATTCGTTTTTAGAGTAATCAGAAGAATCCTGTGCAAAAGATCACTTTTCTAGGGCATTGTGAGACAATTAGAGGGCCCTGCAGCCTCAGGCTAACATTACCTGTCTCTGATAACATATATATACATATATATGTTATTATATATAATATACATATGTTAGCATATATATCCTAAAACTCACCATGTCTAGTCTGCCTATAACAAAAGACTATGGTCATTCCTAAGCAACTTTATTGTAATAATTTTAAATTCATCTTTAAGTCCTAGAAATAAAATTTGGTGTTGACTCCACGGCTTTCCTTTCTCGTGTCCAAACCAGCAATATTAACAGTGATGGGGCTTTGGGATTTCATTTGCAATCATTAACCTTAAGAACCACAGGATAACTGAGGGCACTGTGGAGGCTAATACCCTAACATAGAAACTGAAACATCTTGAAAACCCACAGGTAACATGTAAAGGACTTATATGAGTCACTTGGATAGACAGCATGCTGCCGGAGCACTGAGACACGTTCCTGCGTGTTCTGTTAAATTATACTGTGTGAAAAGAAAGAGAGGAGGGGTGAGGATCAGAGGAGATCCAAGAAACTAGAATACCTCACTCAAAACTATATTTAAAAAAAAAAAACAGCTAAATCTGAGATAAATTGCCCATGGGTAGAAAGAGAGGGGGGAGTTGAGTAACCCCAAATAGATATTCAAGGGCATCTATCAGATCAGTTACACAATTATCATCAAATTGTAATGTAAAGGTTAATATGGCATCTAAGCAGTGTCTTTCCTTCTTCATATGCCCCCTCAAGTTAGACATAAACATATTAAGAAAGGAAAACATAAAAATCTCCATACATCCATTCCAGACAGAGTATCTAGGGCTTAATTTGTGTTACAATGAAGAGGAAGTAGTTTATCGTGAAAGCCATCATTCTGGTTCAGCCATGAAGGTCTAAAGAGAGATGATTCTTGGGCTTAGGACTAAACTTGGGCACCAAAAAGATGTTCTGGTAGGGACTGGTGGTGCACGCCTACAATTACACCTATTTAGGCAACTGAGGCAGGAGGACCACAAGTTTGAGGCCAGGCTGGGATACATAAGTGAGCTCAAGGTCAGCCAGACACTGTCTCAATATAAATATAGGACGACTGAGGACATGGCAACGTTCACATTTGCCTAGTCTATGTATGACTCAGAGTACAATCCTCAGTACTAAAAACAGAAAGAAAAATAATGTTCTGCATACCAACCCTACCAACATCAAGGCTGAAATACACTGCAGGGCACTGGTAAGAGGTTTCAGCTGCTATGTGGACAAAACTGCACAGGGTGACGTGATGGGATAGGCTGTGCTATTCTGGGTATGTGCACCATAACAGCCAGGACAACAGACATGCCTGTGTGAGACCGTCTCACCATACAGTACTCACTAAATGACCACTGTCACACTGTCACACTTCCTGTGACAGAGTGGAGTTGACTCACGCCCCCATCCATCTCTGCCTCACTGTTATATGGAATATATGGAATAAAGAACCAACACAATAATATTGAAAACTGTAGCCATGTGAGTGAGTGTGTATGTGTGTGTGTGAGTGTGTGTGTGTATGTGTAATGAAACAGAAAGTTTAGAAAAGTATGGCCTACAAAAGTAAGATGCTACTTAACAAACAAACATATCTTGTAAGTCATGAATACTAAAGCATATGACATGATCACATTCCATCCCTAAACCAAAATACCTAACACTCAATTTTACAATTTAAAGGCACAAAAAAATGCTATACAAACTGCTAATTTAACACTCTTCACCAAGTTCATCTGCAAAATATCTCACAGAAATACATCCATGCACTAGCTACAGGAAGAGTCATCTCCTCTACACACACACACACACACACACACACACACACACACACACACAAAATCCTATGATTAAACTATGTCAGTTGAGTTCAAGGTAAATGAAAAAAATCTCAAAGGAAAGGGATTAAAATTCCAGAAATTAATGTCACAGAGGTCTTAAGTTTTGAGTGCTAATTATTCATCTAAAATTCACTAACATGATAATTCTCTATAAATAAGTTCATTTTGATTATTCCATACTGATTCAGACTTTAGGCCAATTACTAGTTGTTAGATCTGAATAATGTGCTACTATTTAAAGAGCAGGGTACTCAGAGACAATCCTCCAGGAAGGAAGTTTAAAAAGCCAAGCACATTTATCTGGTCTTATTTTGGGGGGAGTAATTTTTCCTTTTATATTTTTCAAGATTTATGTATGTATATGGATGTTGTATCTGCATTATGTCTCCACATGAGAAGAGGGCACTGGAGCCAGTGGGAATATGATTATAGACAGCTGTGAGTCACCATGTAGGTGCTGGGAATTGAACTCAGGACCTCTGGAAGAGCAACCAGCGCTCTGAACCACTGAGCCATCTTTCTAGCCCAAGGTGGGCAATTTTCATTAAAGAAAGCTAGTTGCTGCTGTTAGGTTTAGTATCCTGGCAACCTCTTGGACCAGCTATTCCTCCCCCTTCTCTGAGCTTCATCACATCCTTTAATTTCCTGTAGTATTAATCTCCAGACTCAGGAAAATGAAGTTTATTTTGTACCACAAAATATGCTGCCCATAACCTTTGAACACAGGTATCTGTGGCATGTTCTGAGGCTGGGGGATTATTAAAGTCCACTCAAGGCCTTTATTTCCTCTTTATCTTATGTGGCTTGTGCCTTCTTAAGAAAGGAAATCAATTTATTCTCTGTTACATTATAAAGTGGCTAGGAAGGAAATTGTATTCACTTCAGATTGCTTTCTGAAGTTTTAAATAAGAAATTTGATTAATGTTTTATGGTCTCCTGTGGGGGAAAATAATTCTGTTTTTAACTAATCATTCTATCACTGCATGATTAGTATTTCAGAATATGAACAATGTTTAAGTCTACATTCTATTATTTATAGTTCATCCATTTATATCTATCATAAATTTGAAACAATCATTTACCATCAAAAAGGACAATTAATGTTAAAACTGAAGTGGATTGGGATTTTTTTCCTTTTGAAAGGTAAGATACAGTAACATTTTGGGTCATCTCTTTTAAGTGACAACCTAAAGGAATATCTTAGCTCTGTATCTAAGATACACTACTCTTAGCTCAGTGCCCCAAGTATATACAATTTTCCATAGTACTTACATCTTACAGCTTGCTAATTTACCCTTCAACTGTGATTCAGGGAGCATGAAATCAAGTCTCTCCTCTCTAATGCAGATCTTTAGAACCACCTCTTAGCCTACAAGCCTCTTCAGGCCACCAGATTACCCCTGACATTCCTCACTGCTTGCATCAGACCTTACCTCACTGTGTGCTGTCTGAGAAATAGACTTTAGGGCATGCACCCAAGCCAACCAAGTCCTACCTTCTCCTCTGTCACATAGCATTGAAATTCAAACAACATTCACTCAACAAGTATTGATTATAAGTTATCAGGAAATTGTTCCCATCGTCCGGGACAGCAAACTCTTTAACACAATCAGAATCCATAGCTGGAGCTCTATGAATAGAACAAGCCTTAAGCAAGGAAAACAAAGTATGAGACAATCTGTGGGGATGAGGAGATCACACACCAGTGTTTCAGTGTGGACACTGCATTTTGCCCTCACAAATAATCTAGGGAAATCAAATCAGCGAAAAATGTCAGATAGATCACTAATTCAGATAATTACCAGGTAGGGAGAGGATTGCCTATAATTATTTCCCCAAAAGATTCTTCCTGACTTTAGCTGTTCTTTTTTTTCCTATTATCAGCTTGATAGAGTACAAATTCTTATCCTAATAGTGAAATGTTTCACTGAGGCTTGCCCAGTGATTGAGTAAAACCAACTTATTATAAGCCACAGTCATCCTAGGGTCCCCCTGCTATACAGCCTCCCTGGTTCTGTGGGTTGCAGTCTAATTGTTCTTTACTTTATATCTAGCATCCACTTATGAGTGAGTACATACCATGTTTGTCCTTCTGAGTCTGGGTTACCTCACTCAGGATGATATTTTCTGGTTCCATCCATTTGCCTGCAAACCTCATGATGTCATTGTTTTTCTCTGCTGAGTAGTACTCCATTGTGTATATGTACCACATTTTCTTTATCCATTTTTCAGTTGAGGGGCATGTAGGTTGTTTCCAGGTTCTGGCTATTAAGAATAATGCTGGTATGAACATAGTTGAGCATGTATCATTGTGGAATGATTGAGCAATCCTTGGGTATATGCCCAAGAGTGGTATGGCTGAGTCTTGAGGAAGATCAATTCCCAATTTTCTGAGAAACTGCCATACTGATTTCCACAGTGGTTGTACAAGTTTGCACTCCCACCAACAGTGGAGGGGTGTTCCCTTTGCTCTGCATACTCTCCAACATAGACTATCATTAGTGTTTTTGATCTTAGCCATTCTGACAGGTATAAGGTGGTATCTCAGAGTCGTTTTGATTTGCATTTCTCTGATGACTAAGGATGTTGAGCATTTCCTTAAATGTCTTTCAGCCATTTGAGATTCTTCTTTTGAGAATTCTCTATTTAGCTCTTTAACCCATTTTTTAATTGGATTGTTCAGTATTTTGATGTCTAGTTTCTTGAGTTCTTTTAATCAATCAGAAAGTAGGAGTATGTTAAACTAGCTTCCAGCACCTATCCCTTCTACAAAATATATGTCCTTGATGTGCTTTGGTTCTGTGGTAAAGGGAGGGTTTGGAACTATTTGAGATATGGGAAAGTTAGATTCCTCCTTTATTAGTTTAATCTTTCAATTCATTTCAATTAACTGTGTTGTAAAATTTAAGATGTTCAAATTTTAACATTTTAAATTGAATATATCAGGAAGGAACGCAGAAGGAAATAGAAAGTGAATAATGACATGGGGGTTGAGTAAAGGGATTTCTTACAAAGCCAAAGCAAAAAAAGAGAGAAACCTTGTGAATGGTTCATTGCCCTAAGACCTGACAGCACCAGGCAATCACTACCACGGAGCCCACAGGGAAAGAAAGAAAGAATAGCAGTTGTGAGGCCCAAAAGCCACAGGAGGTAGCCTGACAGCCTTGGGTCAAGGTGTCCAGCCAGTCTTGGCATTCTTGTCTCCCTCCCTATATTGCCTGCTCATGCTTCCCACCTTCCAAACTCAACCAGAAGTCAGAGCTTTGAATGACTTGGTATAGTCTGGAGGGGTCAAATTTCCAAATATTATCATTTGTGTCACATCCAAATTCATGTTGATACTCTCACTCACTGATGTGGCAGCATTTAGAGACGTGACATTCAAGAGGTGTTTTAGTTAGGGTTTCTGTGCTGTGACAAAACACCATGACCAAAAAGCAACATGGGGAGGAAAGTGTTTATTTAGCTTATACTTCAAAATCACTCTTCATTATTGAAGGGAGCCAGGACAGGAACTCAAACAGGGTAGTAACCTGGAGGTGGAAACTGATGCAGAGGCCACGGAAGAGTGCTGCTTACTGGCTTCCTTCCCATGGACTGTGCAGCATGATTTCTTAGAGAACCCAAGACCATAAGCCCAGGGATGGTACCACCCACAATGAGCTGGGCCCTCCGCCAATCAATCATTAATTAAGAAAATGCCCTACAGCTGGATTTTATGGAGGCATTTTCTCAATTGATATTCTCTCCTTTCAGATAACTCCAGCTTGTGTCAACCTGACATATGACTAGCCAGCATACTGATCCCTGTCAACTTGACACACAAAAACATCACTATCAAGCCACAACTCTTCCTTTCTTATTTGTCCCCAAGATCTCACATTAAAAACATAAGTAACTTTAAATGTCCCACAGTCTTTACAAATTCAAACACATTAAAATTTCAGACCCTTTAAAATAGCCAATCTCTTTCAAAATCCAAAGTCTTTTAAAATTCAAAGTCTCTCAACTGTGGGCTCCAATAAAATAAAAAATAAATTAAATACTTTATTACTTCAAGAGGGAAGAACCAGGGCACAGTCATAATCAAATCAAAGCAAAACCAAATTTCAAAAGTGTAAATAATCCAATGTCCAATATCTGGATTCACTTACCATCATCAAAGCAAGTCAGGACAGGAACCCAAACAAGACAGAAACTTGGAGGCAGGAGCTGATGCAGAGGGCATAGAGGGGTGCTATTTACTGACTTGTCCCCATGGCTTCCTCAGCCTGATTTCTTAGAGAACCAGGACCACCAGCCCAGGGATGACACCACTCGAATGTACTGGGCCCTCCCTCATGAATCACTAATTAAGAAAATGTCTTACAACTGGATCTTATGGAGGCATTTTTCTCAACTGAAGTTTCATCCTTTCAGATAACTCTAGCTTATGTCGATTGACAAAAGACTAGTCAGTACAGGAGACAATGAGGATGATGGGACTGGAGATGGAAAGAGTGGGTCTCCATGATGATATTGTGGCCTCATGGAAGGAGACATCAGAGGACTGTCTGTCTTTTATCCACATTTATCTACCAAGAAAACCTCATATGAGCACTCAACTGGAGAGTGTCAGTTTCTAATATCTAAGACCAGGAAGTAAGCTCTCTATGAATCAAGCCCTGCTAGATCTTGATTTTAGATTTTACACCAGACAGAAACCAGGACTCTGAGAAAACACATTTGGGCTGGTGAAGCCACCCAGTCTATTTTGCATCACTATGACAACCGATTAATACAGAAGAATTAATAAAAAAGAAGATGGAGGCAGGCAGCAAGGTCCCTCAGAAAGGCACAGATGATAGTCAACACAATCAGATATACATTATCAGTAGTATCATGCCTCAAAATAAAGGCTAATTGATTTTTAATTACATTAACTATGTTGTTACCAAGCTTGATTTAGTCACCTAAGGATAGAAGGCCTCCTCAATTGTAGAGGGGGGAAGCTGCTGACAAATGCCACTCACAGTCATGAACAACTTTCAAAGGAGTTGACAAAACTGATATTCATTTTTGACTCAGTAGGAAGTGTATTGTGATGCTTAATTTCTTAATGGTATTACTGAAATGGTTTCAGTAACCATATATTTACCCCAAACATAATGCTTCAAATCAGAGATGGGAAATTCATGACATTGTCAGACTACATTAATTTCAACAGTTACAGAATTAAACTCATGAAGCCAGCGGGACAGCCTTAAAATTTTACATCATATGGCTCGGCCATCTAATATGTGGATTTATTGAAGCATTGAGCCAGATAAAATGTCACAGATTTATTAGTGAATAAAAGCTGCTTAACAGCAAAGGGAGTTGAAATAAAGTTTCCTTAAAGATTTTTTTTTATAAAGTTAAACTACAAAATCAAGGTCTCTACAAAACAGAGCACCACAAACATGGCTAGCTAAATGTGCTGATACAGAAAAGGGGCATCCTGGTTTGTTTTCTGTTGCTGATGAAACACTGACCAAAAGCAACTTGGTGGAGGAAAGAGTACACATCTCTATAGGTTACAGTTCATCATGAAGAGAAGCCAGGGCAGAAACTCAAAGCAGGAACATCGAGTGGGACCTGAAACAGAGACCATGGAGGAACCCTGGGAGCTGCCTTGTCATGGCTTGCTCAGCTTGCTTGATTAGACAACCCAGGACCACCTGACCAGGGGTGGCACCACCCACAGTGAGCTGAGTCCTCCACCATCAAAGACAGGCCCGATCTATATGGCAGAAAAGCAAACATGACTTTAGATGTCTCAGACAGTGACTCCATCTTAAATACTTATAAAAGTGTCTTCTCTTGATACTTAAAAAGGAAAGAAAACAAATTAGAAATTTCAAAACTTTAAAAATGCTTGGAAATTGTTCAAAGATCTACCAGCATGCTTAGCTGAAGGGGGAGACAAAGAGATGATTTGCTCTATTAGTGTAGTTTCTGGTAAGCCAACCATGATCCAGTAGAAGACCATCGGAGAATATCTGAGCATCACAAATTGGTTGTGATGGGTTAAAAATAAAAGGACACAAATTTCAGTCAGCAGCTCTGGTGGTTTGAAGAAGAATGACCCCCATGGGCTCATAGTTTGAATGCTTAGTTACCAGGGAGTGAAACTGTTTGGGAAGGTATCAGCTCATAGTTTGAATGCTTAGTTACCTAAGTGGAGTGGAACTGTTTGGGAAAGAATAGGAGGTGTGGCCTATTAGAGTAGATGTGTCACTGGGGTGGCTTTGAGCTTTCAAAAGTACATGCCAATCCCCTTGCCCCACCACCTGCTGTCTGTGGATCGGGATGTAAAGCTTTCAGCTACCACTCTAGCATCAGGCTTATCTGATGCTTGCATTATGGTCATGGACTACCCTCTGGAATTTAGTGAGCCACTGATGAAATGCTTTCTTTTATAAGAGTTGCCTTGGACATGGTGTCTCTTCCCAGGGATAGAGCAGTGACTAAGACAGGAGAGAATGGGGAATACATCTGTGAAGAGCCAGGGTGATAAATATGATCCAATCACATACAGAACTTTCAAAGAATACACACATATACATATCTAAATATATTATATCTATCATATGTAAATATATTATAAATATATAAACTGTTTATATTTCATATATTTGTATGTATAAATTTAATATATAAATTATTTAATATATTTAAAATGTATATATTATATGTGGATATATAATATATGACAGAATACATTATATATTGATTTATTAAATATAATATATATTAAAATATGTATATATTTTAAAGAACTTAGAAAACTTTTTTCTTCCAGAAGATCTCTGTCAAACTTTTTTTTAAATAAATCTGCTATCATGTTTATTATCTGCAAGGAAAGGATACCAAATAAGACCTAAGCTACTGCCAGGTGTCAGATTTTGAGGATTTTATTTGTTTCTCTGAGGGCTTCCTTTGCTGTTTCTGCTGATACTTAAAGTTCATCAGATCCAGGGTCACCCCAACATATTAGACATCACTTGGCCACTTCAGTCCTGAACACTGAACGCTAAACACACATTATCTTATCCACAGCCATCATCCAAAGCAGACACTGTTTACACATCTTCCACAGGACTGTGACCCAAGAGGGCAGAGATACAGGCAGTACTGTTTATCTCCAATTTATCAGCACCTAGCAATTGGGATTCACTCAATACATGTTCTTGGAAGGAATGAGAACTGGGAAGAATGAGTGAGTGGGTGAGCAGGTGAGTGATGCTAACGAGGACTAATGATCCTATCTGAGGTAATGTGAGCTTGACTCTATCTATGCCATCTTCCACCCCTTCATCACCACACTGTGCTGAAAGAATGAGGTTCAAAATAGAGTCATAGGGTGATAAAGTTGTATATTGGAAGGAAAATGGGAAGACAGAAAAGAAAGAAAACTCCAAGAGTTGAACAGGAGCCTTAGCAAAGGTGGGGGCTTGAAGCAGAAGGAATTTAAAAAAAGAAAAAGAAAAAGCAGATTTTAAAGGTTCTTCCCACAGAGAAATGAGAGGCAGGTGAGGAAATGTTTATGCCCATGGAAGATCAGCAATCTCTCTACCTCAACCCCAGAATAAGAAAAGGGACCAGGAAGGCTTGCTTCCTGTTAACTCATAGATTGTATTTATGGGATTGGAGATTAGGCAGTATGAGAGAGCAGATACCCAAAGAGAGTGGGAGCTATGTGTTTCATGACACAAGAACACCAGGTGATGGCTGAAAACCCAAGTTCAGTGAAAGACCCTGTCTTAAAAAATAATAAAGAATAAAACAGTGAAGAAAGACATCTGATATTAACCTCTGGCTTCCATGCTCACACATGCACATGTGTTCAGGGACGGACACACACACACACACACACACACACACACACACACACACAGAGTTGAAACCCTCCTACCTTCTTGGTGAGGATAAAATGTAATATAGTAGCTATGGGCAAGAAAAGTATGAAAGATTGCTGATCTTCCATGGTCCATCCAGACTCAAAATGCAGCAGCTGTCCACCAACAGTCCAAGCCTGAAATGGAAGCAGCCTCAGTCCTTACTGAGTTTCTCTCTAGCAGACTGTATCTTAGTCCCAGCATTTCTCTCATCCCCTCTCTCCTTCAGTGACACATTCCTCAGAAGTGGAACATCTACAGTAAACACAGCAACACATCTATGGGGTAAGCCTATTGTTGAGTCCTGAGTGTCTTCTAGACAGAACTTCTCATGGATATGGTGTATTAGAAAATAAAACAAAACTCCACTCTTAAAAAGAATCTGAATTTTGAGCAGAGATATAGGCACAATATATTTCTCTAAATATTACTTGTAACAGGATAGGAAGAAACCTTTAGTAGCTTCTCCAGTATGGTATGCTTATCCAGTGGGTATTAAGCAGGCATTAAAAGGATTGTTGGTAGACTGGTGATAGGCCTAGATTACATAAATAATCAAGCCAAAAATATCTATGGTGTGTGTGTGTGTGTGTGTGTGTGTGTGTGTGTGTGTGTGATGGCTATGGATGATGACAATGAAAGTAGAAAAAGGATCATGAACCATGAGGAAGAAAGAGGAGATCTTAAGAGAAGAAACTATGGACAAGGGGAATGGAATAATGATGGAATTCATGGGACATGAAAGCATGTGAGGAGGAGAGTCACCAGTAATGTAGGAGTCCAGCTGGGGAGGGAGACAAAGTGAAATGTGTATGAAGATACCCTAAGGAAGCTTATTACTTTTTTATAGTAACTTACAAATTAATTTTTAAATGTATATACAATGCAAACAAAGACAATATGACAGAATATGAATGTTTATGGCCAGGATGTTATACGATGACAGGGAACATATACTTTTCAGTGGGCTATACTTTGTCACTTACATATGAATCGCTGTACAGTCCTCAGAACGACTGTGCGATTAAGCGCTCTGATTACCTTCATTTTATAAGAAAGAAAAATGAGTAACAGAGAAATTAAAGGACCTGCCTAAGGTTATGTGATTCACAAGTGTCGGAAAAGGGACTGGTGCAGTGTGACATACTGCAGTGGGCAGTATGGACACCGATCTTAGCCACTGTGCGTGAACAAACTGACAATATCAATAGCTACCTACTGTCCAGTACGGGGTCATCCCAGTTGATTCTCAAAACAACACTGAGTGGAGATACTGTTAACCCCAAAAAAGATGGAACACTCAGCTTCACAGAGAGCTGAAAATTGGTGGAAGGACAGAAGGCCAGAAGCAAAGGATCCAAGTTTCAGGTCCAGTGAGATGGCTCAGTGGGTGGAGATACCTGCTGCCAAGTCTAGGAACCTGAGATCTGTGGTCGGATCCCAACTTGTAGAAAGAGAGAGCTTATTCCACAAGTTGTCTTTGACCTACACACACACACACACACACACACACACACACACCGTGTTGCTTCTGCATCCACACAATTACACACAAAATTAACAAAACGTGAATCTCACCATAATATGTTTGCCTTCATCATGAAACTATATGCTAATTCTTCTTCGCACTATTTCCTAAACCTTCCTTGATGAGTATTTGATAAATAAATTTTTAAAAATAAAAAAGGAATCCAAAGATTTCTTTAACAACAAAGTAGTCTGTATTACAGAGCAACATAAGACGTAGATTTTAAAAGACAAACACAAAATTTAAACACCTATCTTATGGCTTCCCTTTGAGTCTTTTTGAACATTTATTTTTCACAGTACTATACAAAGGAGGATATACAATTTTATGTTACCAAGAAATAATTTTGACTAGTAGCACTTGGGAAAGGCAACATTTCTTTGTGTGATTGTGTGGGTAAATCCACAGCCATCAGCACTAGAATTCAATTTAATGTAATGAACAATGATTTTTTTTTATCTCCAAGCTATCTAAGTTGTATCTCATTACCCATTAATAAGCAGGAATTACTAATCACCAGTTGGGCTAAAAGTCATCAGTTGAGACATGACATAGACCAGAGTCCCTACTGCCTCAGAGAACACCACTGACAAGCGGTGTCTCAAATTGTGCAAAACAGGCCCATATTTTGAGATTTTTGTCATTATGAAGATACAAGGAAACAGTGAAAAAGGTCCCATAAAGCACCTGCCCTTCTCACCCTCCTGAGACTCTGCTTCATGAATTCTAAACATAGGCAGACACCCTCCCTCCCACTCAGAAAATGGGTCTTAAACAGAGAAGGAAGAGGATCATTTTGGGAACAAACCAAACAAACCACACAGCAGCCAGCACCAAATCTTTGCTACTCACAGCTCACACTGTAAGCAACATGCCTCTCCTATTCTCAGAGTCCAGTCTCCTTCTCAATGGCTTAAGTCTCTAGTTCTTGATTTTGTTGCTGAAGTTACACTCTCTGTCATCATTTAATTTTGAATAGCAAACACCTTTGCTTCCTTTAGAAAGGAATTAAAGTTGGTGTTTCTATAATTTTTAAGTATTCAGATTGCAGTAAAGTAACCTGTTCATCACTCAGTTTCTATGAATGTTTACCGGTTCAAGGCTCTCAACACACAACTATCCCTCCTTGTCTATTGGGAGACTCCCAATCAGTGACTGTAACCAAAAATAGTACCCATCCCCATATGTATTGTTTTTCCTATACATACATACATACATATCTACACCTACAGCCAAGTTAACTATGTAAATTGGGCACAGTAAGAGATTAACAGAGAAAATAATAAAATAAATATAATATACTGTAATAACCACTCTATGAATATGTTTGCGCTCTCTCTCTCTCCATCCCCCCACCCCTCTTTCTCTCCCTCAAACACCTTACTGTGCTGTTCCCATCATTCTTGTGCGATGATGTGGGATGATACCATGCTTCCATCCTGAGATGTTAGGCTACTGCTGACCTTCAGAAGATGGTTCAGGAGAACAACTAATTGCTGTAGACTTTTGACATCATCAAGCCATGATGATGTGGATGGTTGAATTTCAAAGGCTGACAATGTAGATTCTTGGATATCCTCAACAGTTCAAGGTTTTTTGGCTGAAACATTTTAGAAAGAACACTGTAATTGGGGTGCTTCTCTTTTCCTTTTCAACTCACCAAAATGCTGCCACGGAGGCTATAATTCTTCAGTGAACACACAGGTTGGGTTTAATCCTGTGTGCCAATCCCTCTGGGGATTACATTCCTAACTTTGTCCTTTCATATCTGTGCAGTCTGAAACACAGTAGCAAATTTGAGTAGTCTTCACAAGGCTCGGTGTCTCCACTGTCTTCTTCCTCAGTGTGTTCTTCCAGCCCCTCCTTGTTAACACTCATCAGTATGTTCCTCACCTCTTCACTAGGCATGGCAGGCATCCTTTTCTGCCTTCCTGTCTCACAGCCCCTCCAGTAACTCTTATTTTCCAGCCCAAATCTGTTCCTGAATCTTTGTGTAATTCACTCTTTTATGAAATAAAAATGGTTTGTTGCCACCTCTTTTGGCCAACCACTTGCTGAATTCTTCATACAAACTTAATGATGGCAGACACGACACACCACTGTTAATTGGAATATATTGTCTGATCATCTCCTCAACCCACATATTTCTCGTATTTTCCATCTCATCTAAGCACTTATCACATACCAGAGCTGTAACTTGCAATTTGAGGCGAGACTAAAAAATTAACACTGATTTCTTTGCTTGACAATTTCTCAGCCAGAAGACTCCTCCTTACCACAAATCCTAGCAACCTGAACACACATTTTTTTCTTTCCTTATCAAGTCAAGTGCATCCATCTATTCAAAGGAAGGAGTTTTGAGCTTCTTTTTGGCATAGCTGAATCACCAGCATCCTAGTTCTTATGTACTAGAAATAAAAGAGTAGAAAGTAAAATTCTCAGGGGTTGTCTTAATGACCTCAGGATGGCAAGTTGTATCTTTGTAAAGAAAGTGAGTGAAACTACCAAGTGAGCTCCAGGAAAGGCGCAAAGCTACACAGAGAAACCCTGTCTCGAAAAACCAAAAAAAAAAAAGTGAGTGAAAAAGATGGATAAAATGAATAGTTCTGGTGAAGAATTCCTAGAAATAAGTATGAAAAGATCATCATCAAAACAGGCAAAGCCTGTAAAAATAATAGCTTATTGAAGTAAAAGCTTAAATAAGTAACAATCATGAAAATTTGTTTAATCTTACAAGTTATCAAGGATCTAAGAATTAAAACATACAATTAGATACTACTTTATATACAACAGACTGACAGTAAAATTAAAACTCATAAATACCAATTTTGATAAGAACACAGAGCAGGTGTGTCTTCACATATGAACAACGGTATAACTGAAAAAACCATCTGTTACTATCTAGCAAAATTAAGATAGAGAGGTCCAAGGTCAAGCAGTGATACCCCAAGCTGAATGTCTTAGAGAAAACTCTCACATGAGAATGTGAACAATACCTGTTCATATTTGAAAATTATATATCCCAGTCACCAAGAAAAGAGATTAGTCTACTAATTTTAACACAATACAGAATCAGAGTACAACAATGGAGCACGTTCTAAAGTGATTGATCTCCAAAACAATGGTAAGCTGAGAAGCAGGCAAAGGAAGTCCAGTGGGTATGATGATTCCTTTCTATAAAGTTTTCTAAAATGCAAAAATGAACTGATGTTGTGTGTGTGTGTTAGTTACTCTTCTGTGGCTGTGATGCAACACCATAAATAAGGCAAATAAGGCAACTTAGGGAGATCTTTTGGCCTTATGGCTCCAGAGGGTTGGGATCCTCAACAGTGGCGGCTGCCTGGCTCCCATAGCAGACACAGTGGCTGGAGTTGGAAGCTGAGATCTAAGGGCTCATATCTTGAATCACAAGTGCCAAACACAGAGAGTGAACTGGAAATGTCATGCGTGTTTTAAACCTCAAAGCCCACTCCAGTGACATACCTCCTCCCCAAGAAGCAACACCTCCTAAACCTACCCGAATAATACCACCAACTGGGGACCATGTTCAAAAAGCTGACCTATGGGAGACATTCTCATGAAAACTGCCACAATGTGCATGCAAACATACAGCCTTTGGGCATGACAGAATGCTTGGTAATTTTCTTGCCATCGAAACATAAAGACCTGAGTTCAGGTCAAACACC
The DNA here is from genome assembly GCA_902168405.1 of Peromyscus aztecus. Taxonomy (NCBI): domain Eukaryota; kingdom Metazoa; phylum Chordata; class Mammalia; order Rodentia; family Cricetidae; genus Peromyscus; species Peromyscus aztecus. The sequence continues at coordinate 35,786 of CABHPQ010175569.1, forward strand.
AAAGCTTTAATTTGCAATCTGAGGAGAGACAACAAAATTAACACAAAACTCCTATAAAAGACAAGTGTGATAGTGAGCATCTATAACTTCAATTTTAAGGGATGGGGACAGAGCCCACCAACTTGTGAGCTCCAGGTTCAATGAGAGACCCTGTCTCAAAAATAAAATGGAGAGTAACAAAGTAAGACATTTGACATTGACCTCTTGTCTTAGTTATGCTTTTTATTGCTGTGAAGAGACACCATGATTATGGCAACTATTACAAAGGAAAACATTTAATTGGGGTGGCTCACTTACAGTTCATAGGTTTAGTCCATTGTCATCATGGCGGAGAGCATGGCCGTGGGGAATACGGCAGTGTACAGGTAGACATGATGCTGGAGAAGCTGAAAGTTCTACATCTTGCAGGCAACAGGAAATGAACTGAATCACTGGGTGTGGCTTGAGCATATATGACCTCAAACCCCACCTCCAATAACACACTTCCTCCCATCAGTGCCACTCCCCTTGGTGGCCATTCTCCTTCAAATCACCACAGCTCTGTCATCCATGCACATAAGAGCGTGTGCGCACACACAGAGAGAGAGAGAGAGAGAGAGAGAGAGAGAGAGAGAGAGAGAGAGAGAGATTACCACACAAACCACACAACTGCAATCCTGCAGTACTTGGGAGGTTGATTTAGGAAAAGCAAGAGTAAAAGCAAGCCTGGGTTACACAGTGAGTTCAGAGCTAGCCTCATTTACCGTCAGAAGTCAGGTAGAGGTTACAGATGAGACCTGAACTAACTTACCTGGTGGTCACCTCTGCTGCCATAGCACTCACGGAAAAATAGAAAGTCTTTGCAGAAGCACAATACAGAATCTTTAAGACTAGACAGAACAGTTAAGAATATGTCCTCTGGGGGAAAATCACAGGAAAGCAAAGGGACAGGGTGCCCACAAAACAGTCATGTGTGATGATGTAGCAGCAGCACAATTGTTACTTCTTTTAAGCTTTATGATGGGAACCTGATGTCGGTTACATACACAAGGGAAATAAAATTTTAATAATATCTGTGGCTGTCTTGTGAAGCCTCAAGGGGTTAAATTCACTGCGGAGTTTTTCCTTTTCTTTTTTTCTTTCTTTATTTTATTTTATTTTTTGTTAAACTTGATATTTGGATTTGTAAAGTTCCAGATAAGCCAGTACAAAATAGCGTAAAAAATCCCTTGACCTAACTCACAGTTTACACACGAAGTCAAACCAAAAAGAAGTTATCAGCTGTTCTGTCAGGACAAAAAAAATCAATATTTTCCTATCATGCCATCTGCTTTAGCAGTGCAAGTTAATAAATTTAGGTGGTAAGATTTTCTTCTCTTTGGATTCTAGAGAGAGAAAATGCAATTTCAATAGTTAATGTAGGCACTAGACAGAGGAATGAAAATGAGATACTGTTGTTTGGACATGTGAGTTTGTTATAAACAGTAATAGAATTTTTCATCTCTGAAATCACAGGCTTATGCTGCATCTATGATTTGGTGCACTCACTTTCTAGTGGCCCTGCTTCTGAACCCTTCCCTCTTCACACCCCAAAAGTTCCCAGTCAATCCAGGCACTAAATACTCCAAATTCTACAGAGTAATTTAGCATATACAACCCACTTTCAAACTTGAATGGATTTTATTTTACATTTAAAAAAAAAAGTAAGATGACTACATTTGTGAAACTTGAGCACATATGTACTATATCCATAGCTAAAACTCAAAGAATTTTCTTAACTTTCTATGATTCCACATGAAAACACTATTGACAGACCCTACTAGGACTTATCTTTTGAATAAAGTGAAATATGACCTCAACTTTTAAACCACCAAAATAATCCACAGCAGAAACAGATTCTTTTCTTGGTAGAAATTTTCAAAACAATAAAAAATGAAAGGCATGATAGCTGTCCTAGTTAGCTCCAGCTGACAACATGACACCACCTAGAGCCCTCTGAGGGAACCTCAGGACTGGTCAGAACAGATGGCCTGGGGCCATGGTTGTGAGGGACTCTCAGGATTGATGACTAACGTGGGAAGAACCCGTCCACTGTGGACAGCACCATCCCTAGGCAGGTGGGCCTGGGGTCTATAGCAAAGCCAGTTGAGTATGAACAGAGTGTACGGCAGGAGGCAGAATTCCTCCACAGTTTCTGCCTTCCGGTTCCAGCTTTAATTTCCCTCCCTGACTTCCCTTAACAATAATGTGAACTAGCAACATAAAGCAAACAAATACTTTCCTGCCCGAAATTGCTTCTCAGAGTGTTTTATCACAGCAACAGAAATCAAACCAGGACCCTGGCTCATGTTCTAATCACAGCATTGAGGAGGCTGACACAAGTGAATCACAGAAAATTCAGGGCCAGCCTGAGCTACATAGCAAGTGTGAGGTCAGCATGGGCTACAGAAAATGATCCTGTCTCAAAACTAAAGCCACAATAAACTGTACAAAGAGTGTCTGGCACGCATGACCCTCCATTTTCTTATGCTCATTGCTATAGCACCTAGCCACTAAAACTCATGCCAGTGCAACACTGACTTCAAACCCTTTTATCCTACAAAAAGGTTTTAGGTTTCTTTACTTTAGTTTCCCGTTAATGTAACTGACAGAAACAGTCAATTCAACTGGTTGTATCCAACAACACTCCTTTAACGAATGGGATTAGAATGGTGTAGCATGAAGCATCCTAACCAGGAAATGTTCTGCTGTGAGAGCTTGTGAAATTAACAGAACTTGCCAACTGCTGGCATACTTTATGATGCCAAGAAAATGGCCTGTTCTTCCTGCAACTTTGCGAGTACCATTTATCTCATCCTTTGTGGTTGTTGAGAGTTAATATCTATAAAAGGTTTCATGTTTTCTTGACAAAGAGAGGGTAAGTGAGGGAAAAGGAGCACTATATCATTGCAATGAGCAGACATTTAGGTGAGTTCTGTGCAACCTGAATGTAAAATTTTAAGTTTCCCAGAAATGCAATATAAAAGAAAAGTACCTGTGGTGTCGTACATCCAAAACCAAGCAGCGTCCATTTTATTATCTTTCCTTTTCCCCCATTGGAGAAGAAAATAAAGGGTCTTGTAATAAGAAAGTTGTGTGTGGGTCAGGGGGTTGGACATTTTTACAATCTAAAAGATGCTTAGAGGATCCATAATTCTGTTCACTGAAAATTGGAATAGCTAATTCTGTCCAGAAAAGTGCTGAACTGAGATTCAACAAGGCAACAAAGCTATTTATGTAAACATGAAGCAGCCTAAGCATGGACTCAGGATGCTGTCAGTGGAGCAGATCCTGGTGACACAGGCCCAGGGAGAATGCTGCTGCACCCAGGGTAGGGAAAATGTGGGCGAGCAAGACTGGCTGAGGACTGACAGTGCTAAGGTGCCCAACATCACCGGACCAGAAGTTTCTCACCAGCCAAATGATAACCCCTACTGTTTAAACCAGAGCTGATAGTGCAAATAACAGTGACAGCTACAGAAGCATTCAATTAAGTTGGTAATGTGTGGGAAGAATATGGGAAAAAATTACGCTCTCTCTAAGTCATTGCCCTATTTCTTTCATTGTTGTTATACACACACACACACACACACGCCGCACACATTTCTAAATATATAAATACAATCTATTCATATATTTTCCTTATAAAATCACTTGTATGTGTATGATTTTTCTCTCCTCTGTCTGACTTAACATCCTTGTACCTATCCAAAGACCTTTAAAAGGTATTCGTAGCAGGCTGCTAGCTTCCCCCAATCTAAAAGCTAAGAATATCACCAGATAGCCTGACACCCATAACCAATCTTCCTATTTTGCTATAACATACCTACTTGCTGTTGTTAGCAATGTATTTTGAAAGTGTCTTGATTAATGACTTTCATCATTCCTTACTATAAAAACTTCATGAAATCATTATCATATTAGGACTCAGAAATTGAGGTATACTGAATCTGTGTTCCTAGGACATGGTTACCCACATTTCACTCCACAATAAAATCCTTTATTGTTTAATACATATATATTTGTGTGCGTGTGTGTGTGTGTGTATGTGTGTGTGTGTGTGTGTGTGTGTGTGTGTGTGTGTGTAAATAAGGGATTTGAGAGGCTTCCTTTAACCTGGATAGCAAGAGAGTGACATAGGAAAGAAGAAATATCCTGACTGAGAATACCCAGAAGACCATGTGTGT